>CAIGRB010102693.1:0-10739 GCA_903798255.1 Fraxinus quadrangulata | reverse complement strand
GAGGCATCAGAAATAGAATCTGTCAAAGTATCAAAATTTGAGGGAATAAGTGAGAAAGGGGGTTCAGTGTGTAACAAATGGGGTTGTTTGAAGGGAGAGACTTTTTCATCAAATACCACATGTCGTGTCATGTACATACAACGAGAGAGTAGATCATAACATTTGTACCCTTTGTCTTTATCACAATAACCAAGAAAGACATAGGGAAGAGTCTTGGGGTCAAATTTGTTTTTCTTAGTATCCCACGTACAAGGAAAACACTTAGAGCCAAAAACACGTGAACATGAGTAATCAAGACTAATACCATGCAATTTAGAATAGGGGATGTCAAATTGATTAGAAGAACAAGGTAAATGGTTAATAAGATAAACTGCAGTGCTAAATGCTTCAACCCAAAAATAAGTGGGAAGTAAATAAGAAACTTATTTGAATTGTATTGATTTTTCTGTGGGTATTACAAGAACCTCATTACATTTATATAGATATATTAAAAAAAACTATCTAAAGTAGTCTAGAAGTAAATAAGGAGCAGCGGATGATGTAAAACTGTTCTGGAATGAAGAAATTGATTTGTGCAGAGAATTGTGGATCTATTCTAATGAGATTGAATTTTCCTTGCATGACCTATGAATGAGTCCCAATGTATGGCTTGGTGCATTCTCACTTGTTCTATCATTTGTGGCTGCAGATTTGTCTTTTATTTGGTACAGTGAATTACTTAACAGATCTCCATTAATTTTGGGCATGTGATCTTGAATATTTGTCTCATCTTCCTTCTTTGACACCATATCTCTCCTTTGATATTTAGATTTACCATAATTATGTGGGATTGCAAAATCATTGTTGAGTTGATTATGCTAATTTTGCTCAATAATGCCCTTGTTTTGTGATTAGATTTTCGAAACTCGAAGCTTATAGTGAGTGAAAGATGACGGATTCCGGTGAAAACTCTTAACGGGGTTTTGATTGAGGGTGTAGGGGACAGTGAAGAATCTGGATTTCGTACAAAAATCAAGAAAGGTTCACATCATCATCAAGAATTGGGAGAACTGACTCTTTGCACTGTTTTCAGTAACTTGATCAATGCAATTTTCTTTCGGAGCCCGAATTCTCGTTACGGTTCTGCTTATCTGCTGCACCGGATCAAAGTTTCCATTTCTGAAAATATTCCCCTGCTTTGTGACACTTCGACGAATAGTGGTCGCCATGTTCTCGCCTGGGCTCGCCGTAGCAGCCCCCTCTGCCTCTTCCTTGTCATCTCTTAAGTATACTGTACAGAGTCTTAGGCCCAACGCAGCTATTATTTTCACATGGACGCAGGTTTTTGCCCTTAACATAGTAACTTGTAATTTTATTTTAGTTTTTCAAATTTTTATGTTGTACGCCTATTCCTAATCCTAAATGGAATGAAACGACGTTGGGATTCATATGTAAATATAGAATAACCCCTTTTTGTTATGGGTATATTTATTATAGATACATGTTTTTAAGGAAGTATTATTGACTATTTTCTTTAATTTTGATTCTATCTGACGTGGGTTTAAATAAGGGCTGGTGAATTTGATCTTATGGTATTTTGATAAAATTGTTGGCATTTATTGAATTAGAATTGGAAAAGGTTTCTTTGTTGGTTGGCTACTTAGCCATTGTTTGTGTTCTATTAAACCAAAAATACATTTTTTCTTCCTTGAAAATTTAGGCAAACCATATATAAAAGGTTAATAAGTTTGGCATGTAAGTAGACAATTTTTTTGGTGGTACACAATTCAATTATTATTACGAAGCTGAGAAATATTAATAATTGATTACTTTTGTAGGAAAAGGATAATTAAGATGTACATATAGGGTCAAAAATTGACATGCCCCACTCTTAATAACGCTAGTGGACTGGGAGTGTGATCGTGCGCCAATGTTAGGTACCAACTAAAAGTTAGACCCACAATCAAAGCTACTACAATATGCAACTTTTATAATTTTTTAAAATAAAATTTCGGCATTATCTCCCATGTAATTTGGACTAACCAACATGTGAGCAAATATATATAACTCCTAACAATAATATCATATCAATGCTAATTCATGTTTTCCTTCAATAATCACAGAAGTACAATACAATATAAAGATAAGCCGAATTTTCAAACGTTTACCATGAAAATAACATAAATTATACATATGGATGCAAAATACATAGTGAGCCATCCAAACTATCTATGAGTGATGTAGAAAGACATCAAAAAATGAACATGTGTCTCAAATACTTACTACATGCTATGAAATGAATCATACTAACTAACTCTATCGGGTGGTTTTGACTCCAAAATCAAGGCTCTCCAAAAGATGCCCAAAAACTCAACTGTTACCTGATAAGAAAATGGTGGAAAAATATATAAGTTGATAATTCAGTTAGTGGAGAAGTTAAAAAATAATTATACTTTTTTATTATACATTTTTATAAAAAATAAAGTTTACATCCTTTAACAATCCACAATATAACAACATATAATAACTAAAAAGTACGACGTCCTCATAAAATTGAAAACTATCATCTCATAATCATGATATAATTATGAGCTGAAATCTATACCCTCATCTCATCACATCAAATGTATCAGGAAATCTACCAAAAATATACCCTTCGACTAAAATTTGTAATCTGGTCATACGCGCATAGACTGCCTCTTGGGCTAAGCAATCCCGACACGGGCGTCAGGCCCCCTCAGTGAATGGAAGTGGGTCTCAAAAACCTCTTATAATCAATGTTAGAACACGGCTAAGGCCTCTTAGTGAACTAGAATAAATATATAATTATGGGTACTTTACTGGCCGAACTCAATATCACACATGTTTCACATTCCAACTTACAATTAATCCATATAAAATCTTTAAGATTCCACATATATCATAAAGAAAGAATATTTCCACATTAATCAAGTAATTGGACAACTAATTATAATTATCATTACTTGAAAAATATTTAAATTTTTTCCACTCACAAGCTATTTACGTGGCGATTAGTTTGGCTGATAAATTGTCCCGATATCCATATCGCCGCCCAAAATGTGATAAATATTGTAGGTGCAAAATTACTAAATGATTCAGCATACATCGTAGATCATTAAAGAGGCATTTTTCCCGAGTATACTCATGAATTTAGTGTTTTGGACATGATTAAGCATATATTGGAGATTATCAAATGGAGGCATTTTTCTATTATACTCAAGAATCTGGTGTTCTTGAAATGATTCAGCATAGATAGGAGATTATTAGATGGATTTTTTAAAACCAATTATCCTCATGAATGCAGTGTTTTGGACCTGAATGGGAACAAGTCACGTGAGGGTGGCACTATGCCAAGAAATATGCCTTGTGTAATTCTAGATCACACTTGGCATACAGTCTACTACACTTAGTCATTGAATTTCATTGAATCAACGATTTAAACCGTTTTTATATGTCATGTTTGCTCTTTTTTTGCCAGTTTTGGCAAGACAATCATCAGTTAAGTGCCACTTTTGCTCGTAAATTCTTCCTACAAAGTTGTAGTATAGTAGGTTGCCCAGAAAATTGCATTTTATGTCTGCTAGTAGAAGCCAAAGCTCTGTGATGAAAATGAGTCTTTTCCCAGTGACATGTTCTTGTACCACCTACATTTTTCTTTAATAACTTCACGCCTCAATGTTTTTTGTACCAGTTTAGGTAGGTTTGTGATACTCCCTTTTGGAGCATCATGTTTTCGAATAATGTAATAAATTTAGGTTCCAATTACTTTTGAGACTTTGTTTTGTTTGTCTCCTATATATTTTGTTAAAATTTTCCTACATTAATCTCTGTAAATTGTAATACGGGACAATTTTACTCCTCACATTGATTGGATTGCTGGTTTTCATGCTTTTCTTTGCTGCTGCAACCTTCAATGACGTTGTCATTTCTCTATTCATGTCTTTAGTGGCAGCATGAGGATTTTTGGCTCTTTTCTTCGCCTGTGTTGCAGCCATTTATGTTGGCGCACTATCAATAGCTGTATGTGTCATTTCTACTGCGACAACTGTTGCCATTATTGTTGTTCTTACAGCTACTGGTAATCTTTCTATGATTATGCTCTCTATAAGTATAACACATTCATAAAAAAATCTCGTGTCTTTATTTGTCATGTTTCTTGTGCCTATTTTGTTTCAACAATCTTGGTCTTGAACGCTCACTTATTTGGACATGTATCAAATAAATATAGAAGAAAAAAAAAGCAGCTAAGTTTTTTACTTTATAAGTTTTTTACTTTATACGGTTGAACTGTGAGACTCTTTTTTGACGGTTACTTTTATCGAGGCATTACAAACCCATGGTTATGGACCCAGATCCATTAGTATGGAACATTTTCTTACTATTTCATCTATTCTAGTATAGTCTCGATCCATCTTAATATCATCACTTTTACTGTGTTCATCATCTTTGATATTTTTGTTTAATGGCTCAACATTCATTTAATTGACATTTCGTCTTTTACAAGCCTGACGCTTAGTTCTGAAAAGGACAAATAGTATGACACAACTTTCTTTCCAACTCATTAGGTATCGTCTAACCACAAAGAAACTTTACTGCCGTCTAAACTTATCCTATGCATCTGTTCAAGTCCTTTTACCTTATTTTTAAATGAATCTGAATTCTTTTGAACACTATGATCCTATGCATTGATTCCACTACCATTCTTATTTCGAGTCTGGCTAAAAATGATATTTTGTATATTTTCCAACTTCTTTAGCAACTTAAAACCTTATAGATTCCAAAAGGCTCTTCCGAACTTCTAAACATATTTATCAACGGATGTCTCATCACTCCACTCTACTCCTCTTGAGCATCGGCCTATTTAATTCAGTATCCTTGTGTTCCACTATATGAGCCACAAACACAACAAAAATCTTTATGCAAGTATAAAGTAGGTTATCTAATTTGTTTTTACGCTAGACGTGGACTCTAAGTTCTGCTATTATTACGCACAGGCCAATGTCTGTGATATGATGAACAACTTGTAAGAAAACGTAGATTCTACCTTGTTATTTCATATATCATGAAACTTAAACTTTTCTTGTGGGACTCAGGTTGGTTTGGATTCTTCTGCACTGTGTGGCTAGTGACAAAGAAAAGCACAAGTTTAGTCAAGCATTTGCTATTAATGGATCAGCAATTTCATTTTACTTTTCTGCAAGGCATGTTTCACACCACCCTGAATTGAGAAAATTTGAATGAAGAGCTGCTGCGGAATGGAGTTTTTACTATGTAGATATGTGTAGTGCCCACTTAGACGACTATGCTTGCATTGCATTACCTTGATGATGATGCTGTTGCTAGAGATTATCTCTTGTATGCAAAGTAATGGACCTAGTTTTAGTCAATGCCAGTTTTTCTTCTCTAAGTCGTAGACAAATGTGTGGATATATAAGGTCTTTACTGGTTGAATTATGGTGCTTATTTTTAGTACAGTTTCGTAGTGTACTGTCGCAGTCACTTAGAAATAAAACCTTAACTTCTAAAAACAAATGTAGTAGTGGAAGCAAGGGTCGATTCCACAAAGACTGATTAATCTAATTTTATGCCATGTAAACGATGATTGGAGGGTTTTTGATTATACGCAAGCAACTTTAAACAAATCAACTAATGAATAACTCAAATTAAAATAACGAAAGTAATCAAAAGAACAAACCTTGATCTAAATCTACATCCACCATTGGAATTTCACAACTGATTATAGATGCAAATATATATTAATTCACACTTTGAATATTCGCCGTTGGAATTATTTTCTTATTTCTCCTAAATTGTAGTTAATTAGAAAACAAGCGATCCAATTAACCTTAATTACTAAACAAACCAAGACAAGCACTATGGATTTAATCTAGTACCCGCCTTAATAATTAGAGAAATTGATGAAATTGAATAACACAATGACGAGCAGTTGTATTTAATTTATTCAAATGTTCTTCCCAAGATTTAACAATTTCTGATGCAGCAAATAATTAAATCCTAGTTGCTTCACAAGTTAACGAGATCAAATAATTACGGATTTGATATTTAACTTAGCTATAGATTGCAATAAATAATAAACTAGTAAGCCTCCTAGCAAAATGCAACAATCATGAAAATAAGTGCAGAAAAATATTCAATACTCAAAATATGAATTAAACGATGAAAATAAGTTAGATATCCCAGTTTGATTGGTTCCGAGGCTTCAGTTTCTTTCGACCAAGTACAATAATTTAACTACTCATGAAGAATTCTAAGAGTAAAACAAGAGAGAAGAGGGTATGGGGACGTGTGTATCTTTTTTCCCCCGACTTAGGATTTTTAAAGACGTATTTATAGTTGTTTCCATAAGTGTTTGAGTCAAATTCGAAAACTAGATTTCGCGCACCGGAAATGCTTTGTGTGATCGCACGTATAAGTGGATGCGACCACATAGTTGATTTGAACATGACCCTAAAATTCCCTGAAATACAGATGCGACCGCATTGTTTTAAATCTATGCAACCACATAGTTTTATCTACTTCTACCTTATAGCTTTCAGTGCCATATCTTTCTCTCCAGATACCCGATTAAGGAGATTCAAGATGTGATGGAAAGCTAACTCAAATGGCTACAAATCGTCTAGAAATATAATATTTCTAATTCGAATGTTTCTCATACCAAAAATGGGTCTCGAACTAATATCGAAAATTCGAAACATAATTTTTTCGACTGTGAGTTGATATGTGATAGTACTTTAACTATATACCATCTCTTTGACTTTTTTTCTCATCCAATTGATGCTTAATACTGTCAAATCTTTATCGTGACATTCGGCGTAACTTTTGATTATTTACATTTCTGTCCCCGAACTTTGTATTTCTTCCATTTTTGTCTTTTTTGTTTGTTTCTTCTAAATTCCATAATATTCATCCAATTGAAATCTAAATCAAAATATAAGAATACTGAGTACATTTAGGTATTAATTAATCACAAAAGAATAAAATAAAGGGATGAAAAATATATCATTTTACATTCTCATCATTTAGCTCTCCTAATAACTGAAGAGCAAATGAAAATTGGTGAAATGTATGGTTAAAAATAAGTGAGGTAAAAATAAATTTTTAGAAATAGGGGCCAAATAAGGTGAAACGATACCAGATTTAAAAATTAGACAACTAGATTAAATAGAATAAATGGATATACATTAATTCTTTCGAGATTGATACATTAGTTGAGAACGATGTGAAATGCTTCTGTCCTAGTGGCGGAGGGAGGGGTAGCCCATTTGAACTTATGTAGGTAAAATTTATTTAATGGATTTTTTTAAATGCATCAGTCTGTAGAGTTTTTTTGTCCCCTAGGCCCGTTCCTGCATGAGATTCACATTTTTTATCAACTTTTTGAACATAAATTTTATCGACTTTTATCAAAATTTATTAAAAATATGATTTTGAGTAAAATCAAATGGACAAGATATACACAATCTATGCCTAATTAACAATATAATGTGAATGATTGCACTTGTATTCCTTTTCTCAATTGCACTAGGAGTCATTTTTCCTATATTATATAACATAGTAAGCCCTTGTTTGACAATCATTATTCGAACAAAAAGAGTTTTGAATAATTATTTTTCGGAAGATGTATGGTTAGAAGTAAGGAAAAATTTTGTATTTAAATACAAAATATTTTATTGTGTGAATGTGTGGTTGAAAATGAGTATGTAAAAAAAAGTTTGAAAATAATGATTGTCAAATAGGGGCTAAATCTTTTTTCAATTAGAACTCATGGTTATGTTAGGACTTTAATTAAATTACTACTTTGAATACTACTTTTAATTCTACTAATTTGAGCGAACCCAGCCATAGTTATTCAAGATTTGAATAAGCGATAGGATATGATACTGCAAAGAACAAAGAGAAGAAATATGGAATTATGCTTGAACAGTATAAAAATATATCATTTTCTAATAAAAATGCATAATAAATTATAATTATTATTTATAACAACCACTCACTAAATTTACTATATTATAACAATATAACGAATTATAGTATGCGTGACTCGTTTTGATACCACGTTTATTCACTTTTTTCTTAAAAAAAAAAACACTCTCATTTTTCAATAGCCATATTTGTTACAAAGCTGAAAGGTTTGGCTTATCTCAATATTATTAGATTGTTGTGAATATTATTAGGGCACAGTCATCAATTAATTTCATATATTGTGCTTGGGAATATTAGGCCTGGACAAAACTCATGAATCGAACTTGACCGATTCAGACTGAAATAAGCGGTTCTTCTTAAATTAAATACCCGAACATGTATTTAAATCGAAAACCGACAGGTTTAGTTTGATTCTCGGTTCTAGACCTAAAATCGAAGAATCGAATAAAAATCAAATCTCCATAAATTTTTTAATTTTTTTTATCTTAAATAAGTCAAATTATTTTATTCTTTTCAAAATGAATTTACTAATTAATTATTGTGAATTTGCTATCTTCCTCTTCTTGCGATTTTAACAGTTAAATCTATGAAGAACTCAAAAAAGAAATGTGCAAAAGATATCACCAGATTGGACTATGTTATTTTGTAAGAGTTAAGATTGAACATTTCATAGTCGAATTAATATAACGATGTTATAAATATAAAAAAATTAATTATTGTACGGAACCTGGGAACCGAACTTAATGGAACCGAACCCAAACGGTTCCATAATTAAACTTGGATCTGACGGTTCTACTTACTAAATACTCGAAAATTTCGGTTCAGTTCGGTTCTAATCGGATCGGACCATGTCCAGCCTTAGAGCATACCGTGAACTAATAGTCCTCAAGATTTTATTAAATAATTTATAATCACAAGCAAATCACATTCAGCCTTGATGATAGACATGATACTTAGCAATCATCGATCGCGAGCTCATGAAATATTTCGGATCTATTAAAAGTTACTTTATGCGAATCATGTATTGTGTAACGCCTTAGTTTTTTCTGAAAATAGAATAAAGTTGCTGAAATGCGTCTTCTTCTTTATTCTCCTATTATCTCATATTCAAAACAAATACATAATAAATCAATGAAATGCTATGAAAAATCACCGAAATCCCAAGTTTTCCTTGCCATGTCGGTCTATTTTCTATATCCGGTTGGTAGGGGGTAAAGCGATCATAGGGCATCCCTAAGATAAACACAAACAATGTAGAAATCAAACCTATAGAAAACAGAAAAAAAAAAAAAAAAGATATTTTGGTTACCATGTGCAATAATATTAATATAATCAACGACGATGGAATATAAAAAAATTAGCCAACATTCAGCAAAAAATCTAAGTTCAGTAGGATTTTGACACTTAATTTTGAAGCTAAAATTAAATTGAACTTAGTCGCTAGTATTCTCCATATTTCTACTTTCACATCCCTGAACCCAGATCTATTGAAGACATAATGAAAAAGATTGTTGTCTAACAGTTTAAACTCGTAAATGAAGTCATTAAAAATGATGTTTGAACAACAAAAATCTCGAGTTCAATTCTTCCCGCCATTCATATTTAATTATAAACAATTAACATGGAAAAACGAAAGTTTGTTACTCTCTAATTAAAACTTAAATTTATAAACAAGATGGTTCAAAAAATGGATTTTTACAAGGGTAAGAAAGATCTAAATATTGAAGACAATAGACAGATTTATTCGTACCAAGATTAAGAAGATGCTAAAAGCTCATCCAACAGATCAGGCCCCATCCTCAAGAACCACCATTTCATCTTCTCCACCAGCTTGTTTCTTTATCAATTTACCTCTGCGTTTGTGTGTCTCTTTTACGGTTTCAGTTGGTGATGAACCATTCTTGCACATTTAATTCATCTTTGTTAGGCTAATTTCACAACGGAAGCAAAACAAATAAGTCACAGGCCAATATCGCACAAAGCAATAAATATATCCTTATTGCATTTTTGGGCTTAGAACAAATCATTGTACCCTTTTGTACAAAGCAACATCCACATCCACATCCACAAACACCCAAAACCCTAATCTAAATCACACAGGTTACTCAATGACTCGAAGACAAATATACGACCAAAATCGGACAACCTTTCTCTCGCACAATCAACCTCAAAGGCAACTAATCACAAAGATTAAAAGGATTAAAACCAGTAGTTAAAATCCATCTCAAGATTCACAAAGAAAAAGAGAAGAGAACACGAAGAACTTGAAGTACATAGAATAGCCAGAAGCTTCCAGAGACGCGAGAGAGAGTGAATGAAAAATCAGTTCGGAATGACGCTCCAAATGGTATATATAAGAGCCCAAGCTAGAAGCCCACAAATTAGCCCATTTATCAAATGGACCAGAGCAGCTCAAATGAGTATTGGATTGGGCCGAGATTTGGGCCAGTTGCTTTGAGTTATCGGACAATGGTCTTTTAATTCTTTTCTAGCAATATGGGATGAACCCAATGATTTCATCATTGCCCACAAATGTTAGAAAGCTAATGACAATTATGACATCACATTCTAGCAAATCTCTCACTTGCTGCCAATGTCATAACCACCAAACATATTAGTGTTTAATAACACCAACACCAAAAAGGTCACCACCTACAGAAAACACAAAGTTATCCAGTATCAATTCTTAGAATTTGTAAACATGATTTAAATTTGGTAAGAGGAAGTACCTTTGTTTCCATATCTGCGGGATGAAATTGTGTATGGATTTTTTTCAAGCAAAATAGATTCTTTAT
>CAIGRB010102692.1:52705-65514 GCA_903798255.1 Fraxinus quadrangulata | reverse complement strand
ACACAAAAAAAAAAAAAAAACAGTACTCTCTCTCCCTAAACATTACCACAAAACATCTTCCTCCATTTTCACCATGTTTTAACACTAGCCATCAATTATTGAAAGAAGAGTGCCATATTGTTCTTTTGCCATTGTTGGAACATGGAAGAGATTCAGTATTACAAAGGTGAGTTCATCATGTTGTGTCTATCAAATCTTGATATTTCTTGTAATAAGTGAAATCGTTTAGGCTAAAGCAGTATAAATTGAAAATTCAGTAAAATTATTGAAAATTATATCAAACGAGTTTAGAGATTCAATTAAATTTCGATCTTTTTCCCTTCAATAAACTCATCTGCATGATAGAACACGTCGAGGGAGGGAGGGAGGGAGGGAAATTCCATCATTCTTTATAATTAACGTAAACAAAAATCCATTTTCTTAGTAAAACCGACCTGTATAAAAGCATGTTTTGTTGTGTTAATGATCTTTCTTTGCTATAAAATAGTGATGTAGTTACAACTTCTGAATTCAGAAAAGGGAAACACGAGATTGAAACTACCTCTTCGCGTTCAAAGTGATTTTACGTCTTTTTTTTTTTCTTTTTTTTTTTAAATCTCAAACTCGATGCTATGATTTATCTTTCTCTATTTTGGCAGGTTGCAGCACGATTTATCGTCTTCGTTGATGAAAGCCACAAACAAATCATCTTTCGATACAATGAAGGTAAACAAAAATCCTTTTCCATTGCCAAACAGATCTACGTACAGGCATATTTTGTTGTGTTAATACACACACACACACTATCTTCAGATGTTCAAAAATTAATTAGGGAATAAGATCAGTCAGTCTTGATTTATTGGATCATCTATTGTAATACTAGTTGATTATAAATTTATAACACCCAAATTATTCAAATATTACCAGTTTAATGACGTTTCTTCATTCTTGACTACAAAATAGCAATGTAGTTCATCATTTTTCTCAAAATCTGCAGCATCTGTGTATAAATATTTAATATTTCCCAATTTAATGATGTTTCTTTAATCTTCCCCACAAAGTAGCAATGTACCTCAAATTTCTGCAACATGTAACGGTCTTAGACGGCCAGGCTGGGGAGAGGGGTTCGCGGACATGCTGCTAGGAGAGATAAAAGTACTTGCTTCATTCTCTTCTTAAGGCAATTATTTAGGCAGTAACAAGGATTTTAAGAGAATCTTTCACATGAACTATTCTAATTAACTCAACTCTAGAGTTCTCTAAACACTGTTCATCCATCCACATGCCATATACTTCGAATGTATAGTTGGACAAGTTCATCTACAATGAAATTTCGCCTAAACCTTGAAATTTATTTCACATGATCTCAATAATTATGGCTTATATAGCACCCAAGCTCATGTGGCTTAGATTTTTGAGTAACTTAACCTTCTATTGTGCTCTTTGAGATTCCAAGTAACATGTACTTAGGTGCTGAGGAAGTTTCTTGGCTTATGAGTTTGAGATTGATGTTATCTCAATGTGGCCACCACTAGATTCTCAAACTCAAAGCTGTGGTACTTACCTTTGCTCACTTCTCTTTGAGAAGATTGTTTCCACCTCTTTCCAAGTGATTTGAGGCATCACTTGATTTAGTTGACGACTAAGCATAAAGGATTCGTACGAAAGAAAGACCTCCTAGCTTCAAATGATCGTAGGCTTGACCTCCCTTCTACATTTTGCAGTGAAAGGTGCAAAATGAGGCATCACCTAACACCAATGGCAATTCTTTGATTTTCAAGCTTCAAAAAACTTTTGAGCTCAATTTTCTCCTACCTTTCACTATGGAAGTAACCTCCTACCCTGAGTTGGGCACACTTCTACCTATCAGTGTTGAGGTTGCATGCTTAGGCAACACTTCCATAAGATACTAAACTTTGCCTTTCGAGCTTCAAAAGGCCGTATCCTCGGTTGGCTTCTTTTCGCTAAAGAAGCCTTATAGCATCAGAGAAACTCATGCTTGAGTTCCCTTCTACCTTTCCTGTGTAGGTGGATCAGTAATGCACCAGTATTATTGATTATTCTTTGACCCTCAAGTTTCAAGTGCTTGTACGAGTTGGATGCCCTTCACTATGGAAGGAAAACCTCGTAGCTTCTAGTTTATATCATTTCTCCTTGTTGAACCAAGTCCAAGCTTGCGCCCTTTTGCCTACCTAAGAAGTTTGGTTGCCTCCTGACCAATAGAAGACGGGCTGTAAGCCTTCTTAGAAGATGGGACGTTCGTGCCGAGATAGATTCCGTGAATGAGCCTATTGATTCCACCAATAGTGTTGATCCGTCATCTTCATGATCCTGGCTTTTGTTTTTGAAGGGCCTGTCGTGTACCCTTTTCTTCGGTCATCTTCACTTCCACCAGGGATGCAGTTATTGCAACCACGTTCTTCTAGAATTGGCTACTCATCCACTTGGCATTGTTCTGAAAGGCACATTATAGCTTTTAGAGAGGAAGGTTGGGGGGGAATGTCATTGTCTGGTTACTTAAGACCAGCGCTCGCTTCTGCCTTCAGGTAGGCAAACTTATTATAGTGGAGAAGCATCAACTCCTGCTTTCTGGGTGTCGTGGGTATTGTCATAGTTTTACTAGTCGGTACTACTAATCTTCACTAATAAAATGATGAATATGACTAATTTAGGGATGAAATTTTAGCTTAGTCTTGCTATTTCTCATAGACAAACCTCATCAATGTTGTGAACCTCAAAATGCTGGAAAAACTGCAAAACATACATCACCCAATGAGCTTGACCACTGCAGGTAACCTGATCCGACAATCTAGTCAGTTACTCTTGTAGGATTTCAGTAAGCTGAATGACGTTGCATAACTGTAATAGAATGGTCAGGAGATTAATAGGTGGGAGAAGTGTCAAACTTAGTGAAGTAGGCAAATGACATATCTTGTGAATGGACCATACGCAGTCTTGAGTGCCTGACATGCTCCTATTACGTCTTGAAATCGTTGGTAAATCACACTCTAGGAGTATGAAACACACTAAGCTAAGCTGAAAACATCTTAAGTTGTGCTGGAGCTCTTGCACCGACTTCAACTTTGTCATCCCTGATTGTCCTGACACATCAGGTTAGTGGGGTTTTCAGCGCTACATCAGTGTGCCCTTCAATTTTGAGTACAACAATACATTAACCAAAAACAAGAAGAAATTGGAAGTTTCCATTGAACAAGTAACTGTTCAGCAAAAAGATTCGAAAAATACCTACTACTTGAGCTTTGTACATTCAAACTCTGTCAATAGAAATAGCACGTAAAATGATAACATTTTTGTGTCAATCACCACAAACCTATTCCTGTGTAGGCAGCTTAATCAGAGACATAATTAGGACACCATCAGTACCGTGATAGGAAATATTCATCTTCTTGAAAATACACCAGATGTTCTGCTAGTTTCTTTTGGTTCGGGTACCATACCTGACTCGAGAAGAATGATTAAAGATCACAAGTCTATATCCATGAAAAACTAGTGTAACAGGAAGACCGATGTAGTAGAATTTATAAAAGAGAACTTTTGTTTCATAAATTAATTGGCAAGCTGACAATAAAGGAATATAGAAATTATTAAGCTTTAAATGAGTAAACGCTACTTTTAAGTAACTTATTTTCCAGCATGTTTGGATATCTTTTCTTTCCTTTTTAAGTAATAAAGCTCACTTAATATAAACATAACTCTTAACCTTATTATTAAAATAAGTTAACTTATTTTCAATTTTGAACAATAAAATATATTTGCTTTGAAAACTTACTCACTCATAAGCCAAATTTACATGTAAGTGAACATTTTAAGCTTAGCCAAATATGAACATCTGTTTCAATAGCATACACTCGCATGGACCATCTACAGCAGTATTGCAAAACAAAAATTATATTATAATCTTGTTGCATGCCATGCTAGACATGTTTCTGTGAAAACAATCAATCATGTGTCATTGATGCTCAATCATGTCATCAATCAAACCAAACAATCATCCATTACAACACACATGCCATGCTACACAGCCTTAAATGCATTATTTGGGGTCCTAATTTCGCTTTCAACACACTCATTGGAATAAAAACACATAAGTGCACATAGGATAATCACTCTCACTAGTATGATAACATGCCAACAGATCAAACACAGTTGTTGAATGATCTAGGTACTTTGGACTCATTAATAAACAAATAACCACTCTCTTATTTCTTCCCTCTTTTTATTCACTTCTGTTAGGTAATAGTTTAGAATAGTCCAAGCATCATTATTCTGTATCAAGTTATGGTCCACAGAAGAACATCACTGCAGGACAGCAGGAACACGAGGCATACTAAAAGAAACCAAGCTGAATTAAAGACAGAGAACTGAGAATCTGCAATAGCAATATGTCGAATTCTCCTATTAAAAACAGTACATCCTAGCAAGCAAACTACATAAATTTTTAGGAAATGTTTCTTCATTTCACCATGAAGTAACAGATATCCTGTATCTCTCTCTTCCATCAATTCCAGCGTTGGGGAAATGGAAAAATAAAATAAAGCTTTGCAAATTCTAAAATGGTAGGTTTCCAAAATCATGTCTAAGCCATAAACAAAACCACAATCTACAAGACATTTCTCTATTAATCCAAAGATGTTAACAAAAGAAACTTGAAAAATTAAGTCATCCAACAATGTGATACGTGTGAATACAAGCATAAAACAGAATTTTGGACAGAAATAGTTGTGGGATTCAAATTACCCTTCTATTATTGATAAAGTAGTGTAGTGTGAGACTCCAATAAAGCAGGAGGCAAAACATTTTACTTTTTGAGAGTATGATGTACAAAGCAAGTGTTTAGCATCAAATGAAGCCAGGAGACAATTAAGCTATGTTTGACAATACTTATCAGATAGCTATTTTATCCTTCTTTAGCCAACTGACAAGACTGTGTGCTCTCTCCCACTCCCACTCCTCCCAAAGAAGTGTCTACCAATTAAACAGGGTTCTTATGGGGACTAATAAAGACCTAGAGCAAACCCAGATAACACCTAACGGCAAGGGTTTGTTTTGCTTGCAAGATGCTGAATTGATACTAGTTCAACATCATCATGTGTTTGGATGGACTTCCCTCTACCCAAACAGATAGTCCTACAGACAGTCTTTCAGCCAAATGTTTAATTGAGCAATCTGTGAGACTATAGAGCTATTATATCAGGCAACAGAGCTGGTGATAAACGACCATGGTCCTTTTTTTTTCCAGAAAATTCCAACATAACCTTGCATTATCATTCTCTCTCTCCCAACCCAATTGCATTTCTTCACAAGAGAACCCCAATAACTTTATTCCACTCACTTCCCGCCACTAGTGCCACCACCTTCACCACCTCTAATGGCATCCAGCTGTTCGTCTAACACCACCAGCCCCTAACACCACTCACCAGTGTCACGACCACTTGTGATCCCTTCCCCAACCACCAAGACCATTGGCAACTCACTATCGCCACAAACCTCACACTCCAGCCCCCTTCTTTCACTCTCGTCAGCTACCCCACCAAGAACAAAAGAGGGGTAATATATATTTAAGCGACTTTATATTTGGGTTTTGAAAAATTGATAGTGGTCATGGCAAAGGACGTGGTGATTGTGATAAGCTAATGGCTGGTGAGGTGAGGTTGGTGGAGTCTAAGGATAAGTAGAACATCGTAGATGGAAAACAATCCTAAAAGTTCCATATTTGGACCTTGGGCTTAAGGGTCGCCTTAGCAACTGAGAAGAATCTTATACGAACCTCAGCTAATTTCATTATTGGTATTTTGCACGACCATGGCTCTTTCCTCAATGAATTAAAAGAGAATCCATAATTTCTTCCATTGTAATGCGCAATGTAAGTTACATGCCAGGTTATAACCCATAAACGAGACACGCAGATGCAAGAGGACATTTTTTGTTTCCATCCCTGCATCATATTCAGTAAAAATATAAAAAGAAAAACTTTTTCCAGCATGACAAAGAAAAGAAGATTCGAATAATCGGTAAATGAGTTTGAAGAAGAACAGTAGGGTAACAGGGAGCCAGGGCACATATAAAACATATCAATTTCCTTTCATCTTTCCTTCCTCTTCTGACAAATCTTGTTCAAGGCATCTTTTTGCAGTTTGTTTTCACCACTTTTATTTCCACTACCACTGCCGCTAGCATCTTCGCTTCCATTTTTTCCAGCTTGCCCTAGATCACTTTCTGCATTAAACCCTAAAGCAGCGCTACTTCCGTTCTGCCCATTGCTTCCATGTTTACTTCCCGAGGCATGTCCTTCACCAGATACATTTGAAGATCCACTGCGTGGAGAATATGCAGTCAATTTCTTTAGGGACAATTCATTGTGGTCCGATGGTGGCTGTTGTTCCAAGTTGGGGAAATTATGGCAATGGCGATGGCGATGATGGCTGTGGTAGTGATGGTGATTGTGATGATGATAAGGGTGCAGGCCATCCTCATTTGAACCTCTTGCTACAGCTAAGTTTTCTGTAGTTTGCATGTCATTGTGTATAACTAGATTGACTTTCTGCTGGGTGTACGTAAGGTCATTTTTCACAGGTCTGAGAGCAGAAGGGTTAATTGTAGATGTTGCGTCGGACTTATCCTTCACGGTTGACAGGAATGTACTAAGCTTTTTAGTTGTGGATCCCATATCTATATTATTGCTACTCCCATTTGAACTTTGACATAGAAGATGATCAATTAAATGAGCTTGTATGTCAAAAGCCGTCTCTCTTGTTGCACTTTCTACACTACAATCAACTACTGAACTGCTTCCGGTGATCCCATTAGGGGTCTTGAAGACATTTGAGGATGTATTATACCTACAGAAAGAGAGAAGACAGAAAACTGGGCTAATTCTGCTATCAATTCAGTAACGGAAATCAGTTGTCCAAGGAAAAAAGAAAACGTGATGAGAAATAATCAACTGGTGATCCTTGCTCCCAACCTTGAGAAGGCTGATTGCTCAGAATGTCTCAAGACACATCGGTTACCTTGAACAGTCCTCCCAATTTCCTGAACTCCTCTAAATCTCTTCAAGCTAAGCTCCTTGATTGGTTTTTTAGATTTATCAGTCACATTATCGTAAATTCCTGATATATTTGCCACTTCTCTAGTACACTCAGATACTCTGCAATCAATCCAAGGACTAGACATGTTAGCAGTGACATCCTTGTGTTTGCTGAACAGGCATTCACCAATGGTCTTGAATTGTCCCTTATCAACTCGATTATTGTTTATATTGCAATCTATTCCCAGCAATGACAGTTGTTCTGCACCTTGAAGTTCTAAGTGACTTTCATTTGGGTTCTCAGATTGTGATTCTGAGTTCCTGGGGATGACTGTCTCAAAGTTTTTGCCCTTTGCAACGGTATCTACTGAGAAAGATCCTGTGCTTTGTTAGATAACATAAAGATAATAATAAAAAATAAAGCCAAAAAATAAAAGTAAAGTATCAACACCATGTTCTTTTCCTTTATGTGCTTTCCTTGCTATAATATTTTGCAACATTTTGTTGGCAGCCACTTCGGCATTTGAGCAGGTCTCTTGAGCACAGGTGCTGTCTGGACAGTCAGCTAGCTGATCTATTGGGGACATGGTTTTAGAGCGGCCAACTTCTACAGCTTGTTTCATCCAAGAGCTCTGAAAAATAGGAGCCAAATTATACTTGTGATGCAGATAAAAAATACGACTTCTACGACGAAAAAAAAAAAGCTTTTAATAACTGATGAACATTTCAAAGCTTATGTAACAGATTGTTCTTCCTCTAATTTTTTTTATCCAACAAATGCGTAAAATTTGATTGTTGAAAGGCCGATCAGTATATCAAGGCAAACAAAGACCTATTTGAACTCTAATTTTGCCTTTCATTTCTGATGCCAGACACAATTTCATATCAGAGAAGTGTTTGCTAAATACAAGAAATGCAATGCAATCAATCAACAGAATCTTAAAACACCCCACCCCCACCCACTGAAAAAATAATAATAATAAAAAGAAAAAAAAAAGATGAAAATAAAAATATTTTGTCCCTCCCCTCCCACGGGAATTTGAATCTGGACAAGTCATTTTCATGTGCAAAGTAATTAGCATTGTGACACCTGTTATGAGGGAAGAAATTCAGAAAGCACTGCATTCACCTCAGCGAGCAAACAAAACCAAGACCATGAATTGGAAATTACATGTCACACAAGTGCATACTACAAAAATAAAGTTGAAGCTTTTTCACTGGAGATCTGTATATGCATCATGCAGTCAATTGCCTTGCTTTCAGCTCACCTCATTTAAATAGGTAAAAAGCCGAAAAACCATAAAGATTTCACATTGCAACCTCCAATAAAATACAAAATAAACAAATTCAGGGTAGCATTTATTTCTATTTTTCAGGACATATATTAATGGCAGAATCATAATCTTCAAAGAAACCTTAAACCTAAATGCTTATTTCTTTAGGTATTGAACATCCTTGCACATTCTCTTGAGATTTCTGACTAAGGTTGAGTTTGAGCCTCAGAAAATGCTGGCTTTTTCTGTTTACCTCTATGCGATTGATATGTATGTTTACAAATACAGCCTCTCTGGATTTTCCTAAAACCTGTACTTTTTCATTGTACTCATTACTCAATAAGCTAGTACTGGTGTCCACAAGCTTTTAGACTTGTGATCTTAACAAATTTAGCAATAGAAAACCATGAAGTTCAGTAAACTATCACGTGTAGGGGAGTACATAAATCTTGATAACTTGGAACAAACATAAACCAGAGAAATTGAATTCTTATTTTATATCTCATCTACTTCAAACTGCACTTAGCTCCATGAAATACTTATTGGGAAAATAATCCAGTTCCAAAGACGGTATAGTTGATGTCAAGTGCTCCTCTTGTAAGTTGTAAAGAGTAGATATGACAAGGTAGATTGCTAATGAATGTTACTGGGATTGTCACCCCCCTAACTATTTGCTGTAATTACTGATGCCTTACTTGTAAACAGTTATTAGTTTACTAAGCAAATTAGTAATAAAATATATATTCTGGAGTTGACAAAAGAAAATCAGCATTCGATCAATAGACCTTGCTGTTCTGTCAAAACAATTTAAGATGCTCCACATAGAAACAGAAAGGAAACAATCTTAACTGAAAGCAAAATGTTCATATGCAGCCAAACGCTACTTATTTCTCATAGTTAAAGCGAGAGCTCCCTAAGATTCAACAAATCTAAATGGTAACAGCTCACATTCAGTCAGCTGGTTCTGCATATACACAAAAAGCATTAGCTAACAGGTAAACATTGTAAGAGTAGTTCCTCTGAAATATAAAAAGAATATACTACTACCTGAGCATCACTCCCATCCTCACTTCCATCACCAACATCTTCTAAACCGTTGCTCTCATTATTTGCCCCATCATAGCTGCCACTGTTGTCAAACTTGTCCCTACTTTTTGATTTCACAGATTTTCGAGTTCGAGTACCACTTTCACTCCCGCTTCCACTAGACTGATTATAAACAATCAATCAATTACAGTAAGGTTAAAAAGGATGGCCTGAAATTTAAAGAAATTTGTAATGTTGGAACTATAATTTAACAGAAAATACTAAAAAGTCTCTGGAAATACTTCAACACACAGACTGAACACCTCAACGCTGTCAAATGAGGAATGTTCAGAATTTACACAATTTTCCCTTAGACCAAAGCATGCACAAAACGAATTTCCAGTGCATGAAAAATCAGAGATCAATAAAAGAGCCAAAGTAGAAAGTTACGATAACTCACACTGTGGCATCTCTTCCAGACATGCTGCCAAAGATTCTTCAGCTCATTTTTACGTACAGGTTTAACCAGGAAGTCAGCTGCACCTTTTGACAAACACTCAAAGACTAAACCCATTGAATCATGAGATGACATCACTGCACAGAAACCTCAACAATTGTCAGGATCAGTAACAACTATTATGATGTCTAAAAAAAATATAGTTCTACTCCAATATAACTAGGAAAAGGGAGATTAGCACTTACTAATAACAGGAATGTTTTTGCGTGTTTTGTGATTCATGATCTTGGAAAGAAGAACTATTCCCGATACACAAGGCAATACTACTTCTGTAAGGACAAGATCGATATGGTTGGTTAAATCTTCTAAAAGCTTCCATGCTTGCAATCCATTAGCTGCTTCGACCACTGCAATTGACCGCTAGAAAATGTAAACACTAAAAAATAAAATAAGCACTCGTGTTATTGTTCTTAATATTTTTGTTGGCTTGCTGCCAATATAAAAAATTTATCCAATTTTATTTTTGACGAATATTGATCTTGACACACTCAATACCTCTTTCATGTTATTTAAGATTACCAACCTTCATAATTGCAATTTCGGAGCAAAGCAGAGACAACATGCCGTGTAGAATCATCATTCTCCACCAGCATGACCTGAATGGATCTCACATGAAGTAATTTCTCCCAACATACCACCGTCCCTCGAGGCTTCAGTTGCTGTTGCGCTTGCAGAACACCTTGACCTTGCAACCCAAAAGTGGTCACATCGTTCCCGTTGTTATTGTTTGTTTCCATCTTCAAGACATTGTCCTTCAACAAAATTTGCCCCCCATGTAAAACTTTATTTTGAATGGCTTCGTCCTCGTTCAGGGACTCTTTCTCTTTGTTAGAGTCAATATTCATCAAAATGCTCCCTGCAACCAGATCCAAAGACACCAACAATTAGGAACGCACGACAACGTCCAATTCCCTACATAACCTTCATAAACCCTTGTCAATAAAAACAAACAGGGCATAACACACAGTAGTAGCTTCTTTTTTCAAAAATTCAAATTTGCCTTATACAAAACTCTAATCCACAGATAGAACTGTTAAATAATCAGCAATAACACAAGAGGCGGAGCCGCCGAAGCAAAACTAACATTTTTTTTTTTTTTGCTTTCACCTTAAAATATCAGACAAAATCAGCAAGCCTGTAGACGGAGATTCTCAATGACAATGACCCATCAATTCCTCATACCCCGTCTACTGATAGAGCAGAGTATAAGCCAGTACATTATACTTCAAACCCCAATCCTCACCGCCTTAAAATTATGAACTCTTTTAAAAATGAAGACTACACCTGGCTTAGAAATAAATTAATCACAAAAATTAAGCATTTCCATCAGATAATTAATTATTTCATCTACCATCCATGATCCCAACAATAATCAGAAAAGGCAAAACTAAAATATAAGAACAGGAAAACAATGCTGTTTCCACAGAAATTAAAGAAGGGGTTTTCTACAAAATTACCTTTAGACATCATCGATTTACAGTGAATTCACTCACGAGAAAAAAAAATGAGATTAAGGTTTAATTAAAGATTAAGATAAGAAATGTTGAGAAAAACAGGGGATTTTAGGTTAAAGAAGGTTCTAAAATCCAATATTTCTCGGATGAATGAACTTTTTTGGACCCCACAGGATGTTGACGTGGGCGATTTAAGCGGGCAAAATCAAAAGGTGAAAGATCAACGGCTTTGACCGAATCAAACCAGATTCGGAGCCTCAAAACGTGGAGACGCGTGGCAAGTTATAGAGTATTCTATCTAAATCTATAGTGCGGAACGTCGTTTCACGGATTACAGTGGATTGACACTTGGCATTTATAGAAGGGAGTGCCGGGTTAAATGACGAAATTGGCCTGGTTAATACATATACTCCAATTATGATTTTCTAAGCGCTTCAACAAATGTAAGATTCCTTTGGCATAGCATCTATTTTTTCTTTCGAAGAAGTTATTTTAATTTTTATTTAAAAATTAATTTTTAAAAAATTCTATTTCTAAAGTGCAGAGAATCACTTTAAACCAAATTTATGTAAAAGTTCTTTTAATTATAAGAAATACTTTTATAAAATTAGTCAAATATGTTCAAAAGTAACTTTTGAATCTCAAAAACTTATTTCAACTTTTCAAAAGTCGTACCAAATGGGCCCTTACTTGAAAATGTAAGGATAACCAATAAATGAAAGAACTTTGCCATACACAAATTACTTGATACATAGTTGTTAGTGTTACATCTTAATTTTTCATGGAGATCATCCAAGTGTTATTTAAAAATGAAGGTTACGAAAAATTTACAACGTCCTATTAGGATAAAGCCTCATGTGCTTCCCATGCACTCCGCTTAATTATGGAGATCTAGCATGACTTACAAACTTGGTGTCATCCAGTATGGTCTTCGCACCGGTGATAAAAGCAAGCATCGGCCATCCATTTGACCTTGCACAATCTCGAGTAAGGAGGATGAACTATGATAGTCTTTTGGTGGTGGGTTAGTCGACGATGCACAATGCCTTTCATAATCAATTAGGAGTGTCAATTTGGCTAGCCAGTTCGGATTGCCCGTGACTCGATTCGAGAAAAGTCGGAGCGGCTTGGCTCACAGCTATTCATGCTATCTTTTTTTTCTTTTCCTTCCCATGAACGTCATTAGCTACTTCCATGGTATACTTGAATAAATCGAAGAAAAACATACTTATCAATTAGCCTATGAGGGAGAAGATAAAATATCGTTTTAAGGAGCGTAAGTAACAAGGTATTTTTCAACATTTTATTTTATTTTTTTTCGTCTTTTTAACAACTAATACGGTGTTGCTCATTGATATAATTTTACCCAGTTGATAGATTTTTATCTTATGCGTCGTAACCCTAATTAGGCACTTCCTAAAATTTTTGTAGTATCCCATGGGATGTTTTGCACATTTATGTAGCTTAGGACTTTTTCATAGTAATCCTAATTTTATTGTTTTTCCTTTTTA
>CAIGRB010102692.1:27986-43274 GCA_903798255.1 Fraxinus quadrangulata | reverse complement strand
TGCATATGATCATCACTATAAATTATGAATTGCTAAAAACTACTCAAAATTTCCTAGAATTCTAATATGGAGAATTCATAACGGGATCTTCAAACTTTTTGTCAAGTACATCACTTTAGCCTCTATTCAATTTATTTTCAATATGTGAATCTTCGAACTTTCAATTATGGCAGGTAGGCGTGGATTTTTAGGGACAATTAACTTTTTTCGAACAACGCTAGTGTGTATAACGCATTGAATCATTGTCACATAAGTTGATGCTAAGTAATGTTGCTAGTACATAAAGTTTTTTATTTTATTATAATTAGCACGTATTTTTTTTAATAATATTTATCTTTACAAGTTTATTTCTATCTGCAACTCGATAAAAGAGTTGAGAAGTAGAAGAAAAAGGAAAAAAAATTACACTATCCACTGGAAGGGTCGCATTTACAGAATTCCTCATTGGTCTCGCAGCTCTACCCCCGATGTATATCTTAATTTCGATCATTCCCTCAAAAATAGCACGTAACCATAGAGCGAACCCGCTGGAGACAAGCATACCCACCCACTTGCTCAGACATTATGCTGCACACAACTTGGGCTGGCCAAAGGCCTATCGAGTTGACTCGTTGAGGGGACACGTTACGTGTGATATAGATTCGTAGGCCCACTGGGCCTAGGTTCTGTCACCAGCAATGCTTACTGTGTACTACAAACTTGAGGTACTGTGTCAACTGTCGATCCTGCTAAACCAATCGTAGATTTGTGCACGAAACTTGAAGGTTGCATTTGATTATTAATATTTTCAATGAAAAATGTATTTTTTTCATTTAAATTTTTATTTTTGTATTATTTAATTGATATTTTTTTTATGAAAAATATTTTCCTATTTTTTGTCAAGCGACCATATTTTCCTCAAAAATCGAAGAAAATATTTTTTTTAGGGAGTATGATTTTATTTCAAGGGAATTCATTCTTTTTCTCTCTCTCTCTCTCTTATCTATTCACTATTTCTTATCTACTTATCAATAAAAAAATGAACCAGCATATATTTTTAAAATTGAAAATAAAATTAGCCAAACACATTTAATTAATAATTTATATACAAATAAGTTTAGATAATTATATTGTTTAAAATTTATTTTCTTTCATATAAATTTCATACACGTAGTCAAAGGCACCGGACTTCCACCACTTTTCACACGTGTAGGGACCATCGATTTTGTGGATTAGACACACCTAACTACAAGCAATTCATCGGCGATCTAAAGTAAAGCCTTTCTAAGGAAATAAAATTCCTCCCTTTATAGTGGGCACCTGTCACGGTGAGCCCACCTATTTGATTGCCATTATTTTTAACAAATAATGTTTTCAAAAATAATTTTTGGGGAATATACAATTAAAAAGTAAAAAAATTAAATTAAATTTATGTGTAAAATATTTTATTACGTGAATGTAATTAAAAATGAGTGACAATTAAAAAAATTTGTTATAAAAGGAGATAAACAAGGGCAAAAGATAGACATGTGATGTAAGCGATGACAATGACTGGATCTGTTCGATCTCCTACAAAGAAAAGGAAATCGGAACCTCACCCCCGTCTAATGTGATAGAAAGTGAGGAATATTATTTTAGAGTGGATACATGTCACATCCTTTTACTAGAATATGTACTCTCTTCATATAGGACATTAATTAGTTTCTGTTTGACTATTTTTATTTCAAAATTTCTTCTTTTTCATATTTATTTTTAACTATATATTTAAAAAATAAAAATATTTTGTACGTAAATTAAAAAAAATCATACTTTTTAACCATACATTCTCCAAAAATAATTATTCAAAACATCATTTTTTTTCCAATTTCTTTTTAAAGTGAATATCAAACAAGGGCCCAGAGTGATGTGGCAAAAATATATGGGCACGTGGGATAGGTGTTTTAGGTTTTTCAGGATTTTTTACAGGAATAAAGTAGAATGTGAATATTAGAATGATCATCAAATGTCTTTCCTAATCAATTTGATCATAATATGTATGAGTTTGACTCTAGTCAAATCTATAAGCATGAACATGTCCGATTTTCTTCGTTTCTTCGACTTTTTTATTATCACTGGATAAGAATGGGTTAGAATATCCTATTTTGATGGTAAAAATTAATAATAAAAAAATTAGACCCTGTACAAGTACAGGAGGCCAGTTGACCCCCTGGCATTACAAAGGCCTACGTGGCCATAATAATGTCATGGTCCAACAAACTAACTTCCGGAGTTATATGCATTATACGAACTTAATGCAACTAATCAGAAAATAAGGAAAGATCCAATCAAATCAGATATCAATGAGAATTATAAGCCACCAAAAGTTTTCATGTCCAGAGCCACAGAATTGAAGCGAACCAAAATTAATTAGCACTAGTTTGTTTGATTTGATTTGTTTATGCTTTAGAAAAAAAATAAGTGTAAAAAATGCAGTAAAAGTAGATCCAAATTGGGTTAATCCATTTGAGCATAATGGATGGATTACCCATTATCAGATAATGCGCGGGGCTCACGTATATTTAAAAATTTTGAAAATGTGGTCTTCATTTCCATTGTGAGTAGTAGGTAAAAGATTCAATAAAAAAAAATTCCGTACATATAGCATGATCCATCAAAATTATATGCTTTTAAGAGCTAGAACCAATTAAAGTTCATTTTTATGTAAATAAAAAATAAAAAAATCATTTTCAAATTCACATTTCATGAAATAAACAATTTTTTAAATTCCATCAATTTTTATTAAAATCTATTAAAATTTAATTTTTAGCCGAGGTCTTAATTAGCCCCTAATTTAAAATTTTATTTTTCTATATGTTAATTTTCAACCACATTTACACAATAAATATTCTAGACATAAATTTAAATTTTTTTATACTTTTTAATAACATATTTTCTTAAAAATTATTATTTAAAATATTGTTTCGCCAAATAATCAAACAGGCTTAATGAATCCACTATGATTCTAGAAGAATAGAAAGGATATTTACCTTTAGTAGCCAACTGGGTACCCCGATTAAATCGGCTCATAAAGCGTGGGAGCCGGCGATTAGTTGACAGGTCTAGAAGTCCACAAATCGCCCAGAGCCTCAAGCATTCGCATTTGCATATTCAAAACACGAACTCATCTACACACCACTACCTCCACCGCGCTCTAATCGACAACCGCCGAAACCAGCAGCGGCAGTACAATGAACTCAGGCTCACCGAACCCCACTCAACCTCTGCCGCCAACAGACTGGTCGAGTAAGAAGGTCCGAAAACCCTATACCATAACCAAGTCCAGAGAAAGCTGGACCGATGAAGAACACGACAAGTTCCTCGAAGCTCTCCAACTGTTAAGCCCTTCTATATTTCCTTCCTTCGTGTACATATACTTTATATGCATCATGTTTAATCTCTCAACAACTTTCATTCCGTTATGCCGTTCATATTTTTCGCGTGAGTGAGAAACTAATTCCAGTCTCTTTTGTTGTTGAAAGTTATCACATAGAGGTGGTGAATAGGTGGATAACACGGAATTAAAATTACCAACTAAAAGCAGCAAGTAACTTTTTAATTCTTCTGGATGTTTAGTCAATCAAGTCTAGTTTATCCCATGTTGAATTGCCATAATAATAATTAAAGCAGGAAATAATACAAAATTTGTTGATGGAGAAACTCCTTAATTGGATAAAAACTTCGGGAACAAATCAATTATTTTCATAGTAGACAATAAGAACTTACACAGTATGATCCAGCCTAAAATTACCGTTCTAATTCCTACAATCTCCAAGACCCTCTAGAATGTGCTTCGTCACACTTGTTCCCGATCTTCTGGAATTGTCTATCTTCCGTGGGTCATCAAGAACACATTTTTCTTGTACTCTTACTGTGATTCTGATCTAACCTCCTTCAATCTTCAATAACCTCTGAAAACTATTGAGAAAATACCTTCTTGATTATATTTAGGAGGTGTGTTTTGAATTATTTGAATTCGATGTGGTTTATTGATCTCAAGAAAAAAAATTAATATCAATATTTGGATATGTTCTTGGAATGATATTATGAAGATATAATACAACGATCAACCACTCACCAAAAATGTAATGTGCATTGGATATTTATAATAAGAGATATTTAGGTAGATAGGATAGAAAGAATTCTTGAAAATCACGAATTAAGATTTCACGTATAACACAGGCACTCGAACGTCAGGCGAGCGAGAGTCGGGCGACAATGATTCTGTTTTTTTTGCTCGAACATTAGCTAGGCCATAAACTTGCGTAAATTCGACGACTATTTCTCCTTGTTCTAGACTCGAACTCAAAGACTCATAATTCATTTATACAACCTTCCAAAAAACTCCTTGGCTTTTACAACTCTTTTGTAACAATCATACTTTTATAATAATCATTTTGTCTAAAAAATTGTCAATACAACATAAATCTTAACAGTTGTTAAGTAAAATTATGTAGTGACAAGTGAACATAGCTCTCTGTGAATCAATATAACTATCTTTTTACATATTTTCATATAATTATCTAAGTTTACTTGCATTCATTTGGGTTGATTGTGCTCGTATTTTTATTTTGCAGTTTGCCCTTGCTGATTTGCAGTAATGAAATTTACCATGATTAGAAAAAAATTAAGAACTACTAAAATTTTCTACAGGCGCCCGCGCTTTATGAAAGTAAGATTCTACTTTGTTGTTTCGTGTTAGGGAACGTGTAGATGGTCCACTTTGGATGAATTTTAACAACGATTGGATAGATGGTTGTGCTACGTTTATATAATATGTTTACATAATGGTTTATATATACATGTGGTGAGATATGATTGAGTTAGAAGTTTTTCAACCAAATAAAAAAAAAACTTTCTCCTTATCTTTTTGACACATCATCTGTATATTAATCATTATGTAAGTACTTATGTATAAGTAGCATTATTCTTGGATAAAACTTCAAAATCAAACCAACTGCTGTATTTGCTAGAGTTTTTATTAGTTACTGGTTTTAGAGTGTATATATATAGGGGGGGTTCCTAAACCAAACCGTTTGTTCAAAGCCATATCATTGAGGGTCCAAGTGCCTCCAAGCCGACGGTTACAAAAAGGCGATTTTGGTTCAGTTTGACGTTTTTTACTTACAACCGTATTTGTATAGCGTGAAGCAACTTCTTAAGCTTAGCTTTCCGTTTCTTTGGTAAATTCAGGTTTGATCGCGATTGGAAGAAAATTGAAGATTTTGTTGGTTCAAAGACTGTAATTCAGGTATCAGTTAAACCGTTTTAATGTCTTTTTCTGATGGTTTCAAACACAAAATTTTTTGTAATATTGATTTTGAGTTGTGTGACAATCTCACCAGTCGATATGAATAATAAGGAATTGGAGCCTAGCTAGCATCGGTAAAATTTTGGTCTAATTTCTTTTTCCCTCCATGTTCCTTGTTTAGGCGGTGTCTGAGAATATAAATATGTCCTTTGACTACAAATTTTTGTCTTTGTTGTCTAAGGCATTTGAACAGTGAATGATATTTGTCTTCTTTGTTCCAAACTGCACACTGAATTTTCCCACAAAAAGATACGCAGTCATGCACAAAAATACTTTCTAAAGGTTCAGAAGAATGGAGCAGTAGCACACGTTCCTCCTCCCCGCCCTAAGCGTAAAGCTTCTCATCCATACCCACAGAAGGCACCTAGAAATGGTTTGTCTTCTCCCTGTCAACAAAATATGGTATCAGGCTGGTTTAAATTTCTGGCATCTTGATTTGCAATTTCTCCTGATTAATTTGTCAGTATTAGTGCCACAACAAGCATCCATGGCTTATCCTTCTTCAGCGATTTCTCTTGCACTTGGATATCCTACATGGGATGATACTTCCATGCATGTAAACAATCCATCAAGTGGAGCCATGCCATCCCATAACGAATGCAATCTTCATGGAATTGAAGGTATGTACAAGATTTTAAATATGTAGTTGGTCCATATTTGCACATAAAGCTCTTACCAAGACAATGAGATTTACTTATTTGAAGCCAAAAAAAAAAAAGACTTATCAAAGGGAACTTTTCTGCCCTTCTTGTGACATGCAACATTACTGATTCAGCTGACATTGGACCTAAGGAGGGTGCAAATATGAGTGATGGCAGTATGAATGGCATGGGAGATTCAACTAGAACATATGCAGGTTCTAATTTACCAAAACATGGCAAGCAAGGATCTTTGCTTCATGGTAAGATTATTTGTCATTCTTCACTTTCAAGTTGGTCTAAGTTACGAGCAATCATGATGAATCTTGAACAGACAACACCCAGTCCCCGAAGAGTTCCTCTGTTAAGTCTTTTATAATGTTATCTCTCCTCTACTTGCCCACCATCATATGTGTTCTTATTGATTCTTTTGTCTCTTCAGTGTCTACATTTTTACATGCATTATAACTTCAGTTGTTTGCTGTTTGGTGGATTAGCATGCGTATCAGAAACTATTATTAAAGCAGCCAAATAGTTTCTGTGCACCGGTTTCTAATGGTAGCAGATAAACTACTTAATGATTCCTTAATTGAAAATGTGGGGCCTGCATGCAATTTTATTACCATGTCTAGTTATTTGGTTTTGATTGCTTCATTCAATTTGGTTTTAGGCATTCCGGATTTTGCTGAAGTCTATAGCTTCATTGGGAGTGCCTTCGATCCAAACAGTGAAGGTCATGTGCAGAAGCTCAAGGAGATGGATCCCATTAATTTCGAAACTGTGAGTTCACTTGACGTTTGTGTGGTCCTTTCTTTCTGATGTCAATCAAATAATGCTCTTAATAATTATTTGCACATATGTATTGGTGCTGGAATTCATGTCCAGCTATAAGGAAAAGTTACTACTGGTTACGTAGTCGACAAATGTAAAATGAATGACTGATAACTTTTTCCCCTTCTTTCCACAGCTCTCGGAGAGGGAAAAGAGAATTCTATGAAATTGATGAGGGGAAAAGAAAGTTCTATATTTCTGTGTGTGTGTGTCATGCCTTCTTTTTCATTTTAAATTAAAGGGGAAGGGTGTTGGGTGTTGGCATAGTGAATGTCTCTCCACCTGGGTATCAAGCACAGACATGGGTATGCATGTAGAGGGTTCATATAGCAGTAGCTGGAGCGAAGTTATGTTGCCACTATTAGTAATTCAGTTATAATTAATGACATTACTTCATAACTTCAGAGAGTGTGGGGGGGTTTTTTGGTTCATGCCTCCTGCTTCCTGTCATAAAATTTTCTTTGAGAACAACTTTTCTCTTTGTAAAACTACTTTTGTCCTTTTCTTAAGAAGGCACAAGCAGTCGAAATTACTGATTCTCATGAAGTATCCGTGACTAATATGTTACTTAGATAATATATCAATATTCAACAAAGTGAATAAGAGCTATCAATTCTAGTTTTGGTGCATGTCTCTTGTTGGTTGTCATCACATTTCTACAGAGAACAAAACTTCTTATTTGACACGAAATAAGTTCGGAACATGGCAGTCTCTTTTAGATCTTTCCTACTTGTTCATTGATAAGTGATATCTATGAAGTTGGTTCAGGTATAGAAATTAGATTCTTTTAATTGGTATGCAGGTCTCATTGTTGATAAGAAACCTTACCATCAACTTATCCAGCCCCGACTTTGAGCCAATTGTAAGTGATGATGTTTTACTTATTGTCTCGTGATTCTATCTTTTCATTAGCCGAACCTAAAGTTTTTGGGAACAAGGCAGTCTCACTGTTATAACGCATATCCGAATCTAAATATTTGCCATTATGCACAAATACCTCGCAAAATGTTTTATTATGTTGAAAACAATTTCCACTTATTTTTGCAGAGAAAGGTTCTATCATCATACGACGTCAACACCAAAGCAGTAGGGGTACGTGCACCAGCTGTGATTAAAACAGAATAGTGATGTTATGATCCAATAGGCCTGTAATTGTATTTTATTTCTAGTAAGTTTTCCTCTTCCCTTCCCTCCCCAACAAATAAACCAATAATAGTAATTAATATGTTATTATCTGTTGAACAGCACTTGGATTAGAAGTCTCCACAGTTTCACTGCTATGAGACTCTCTTTACAGGGACGAGGTGACACTGTCAGGTGCGTGTTCGATGGTCTCTGAACGAACATGACCACAAGCCTTTTGATGTCTCAACGTGTGTTTCCGTTTTGATGTACTGGTCTTGAAATGAATGAGAATGTAGTATAAGCCATTGTCTTCAACACATGAAGCAATAAAAGCTGTTTATCAGTATATGATTTTAAGTAGAACCGCGTAACACGTACAGAAAGAAAACTCACACATGTTTTACAGACCACTCACATATGGTGGGGTTCATGCATAATTTTTTTAATACATGGTGGGCCCACCCATTTGAGTAGAAGATATGTGGTGCTTGTTCCCATCTTTCTCGTGGTCTGTTTTGCCTGCCTCTCTTTGCTGGAAATCGACGTGAACGGAAATTTTATTGTAGTAAGCTAACAATTCAAAGAAAATTTGATCGAAACGTGAATTTTATACCCTTTAAAATTCTTTTTGAAAATTGCATTTAAAATGCATTGCAATGGTGTATCATTCTGATCAACGGATTACCTTAATGCAAAAAAAATAAGAAAACCTCTCGATGCATTTGAGATTGAAATGTTCTAATTGAATTTACAAGTCATTTCAAACTTGTCAGTCATTAACTTTTATTTTATTTTAATCACAATCTTTAATAGTGAGTTTTCAAATTAGTTGATAAAAATCAGATAATATTGACGAACAAGTTGAATAGTTTCATTTCCCTTCCAAAGAATAATTAGAATTTTTGACAATTTTTTGGGGTGATTACACACACACACTTAAAATCAGTGGCTTTTTTTTAATGAAAAATCGTTGTAAAAGATGTTTAAACTATAATAAGCTTAAATTAGTAATTAAAAAGGGTATTAATTAGGTCAAAATCCACAATTAAAACTGTTCATTACAAAGTCCGAAAGTTTAGCCCCAACTCAATGCGGGATCATCCATTTGTACAGAAAACTTTTTTACAGAAGAAATACAGATACTCACATGGGTGTGGGCCATATGTGAGTTAAATATTTGCCAAAAAATGGACGCCACATATTTGTGTGTATCTTGTAAAGTTTCTATACTTTTTTCATATGTACGCATAGCAACGTTCACTCAATGCTCATAGCCAATTTTTTTTTCATAAATTGAAAGATTTAATATCACATTTACGTCATCTAGAGTTATAATCTCAGTGAGACTAAATATCATTACCTTACCCTGAAAAGAACATTATTAATGATCTGCATATGAATTTGGATTTAGGGTAGTGTAGTGCTGGCTTTCAAGGTATTCACCAAAATGTAAAGTTCATTGTCACTTAGATTTTGTTTGGTCTCCATTAATTCTTTTTTTTTTTTCCTTTCTTCTCTTAATCATACGTTTTTCAATAAAATAGTAAATTCACAATTTTTTTTTATACCCATTAATTTTTATTTTTATTTTTTGAAATTGCATCTAAAATGCATTGCAAGGGCGAATTATTCCCATTAATGGATTAACTTAATGCAAAAAATAAAAAAACCTCTAGATGCATTTGGGATTGACATGTTCTTCTAATTAAATTTAAGTCATTTTAAACTTGTAGTTATTTACTTTTATTTCATTTTAATCATAACCTTTAATCGTGGGTTTTCAAAAAAGTAATGTTATTTATCATCATGATGTGTTAATCCATTACATTTCTCTCTTTTTCATATAAATTGAATTGTCCAGACCAAACCCATTATTTTACAAAGACTGTAATATCACCTACGATGGTATAAATAGTATTATTCTTTTTAAAATTAGTTGAAAAAATCAGATGATATTGATGAACAAATAGACAAGTTTCATTTCCCATCCAAAGAATAATTAGAAACTTCGACAATTGTTTTGGGTAATTACACAAATACACTTAAAATCAGTGGCATTTTGCCCCTCGGGGCACATCCCAATTTGCAAAAATACACTTAAAATCAGTGGCATTTTTATTGAAAATCATTGTAAGCGATATTTTTTATTCCCATTTTTCTCAAAATACATTTTTCTTTTTCTTATTTTTAATTACATTTTTTAATAAAACAATATTACATACAATCGAAACACTTTTTTTTAATTATACATTTTCCATTAATTTACTATTCCAAAATACATTCTGCATCGAAAATGAGAGTCAAACAAGTCCTTAAGTTATAACAAGACAATTAGAAATTAAAAATCTTATTAATTACAGTCAAAACCCAAAGTTAAAATCGTCCATTACAAACTCCCAAAGCCCAGGAAAACTTGTTCTTCTTCTCCGATTCTTTCCTATAAATCCAAATTCATATACACTATTAATGATGTTCTTTTCGGGGTAGTGTCGTGCGAGCTTTCAAGGTATTTAGACATCAGATCACCAAAAGTTAAAGTTCATTGTTACTTTAATTTATTAAAATTTAAATTTGGGATATTAATATGATGTGATGAAAAATCAATGCATTTACTCTATTTATTTGTTTTTTGTTTTTTCTAGCTTTACGAGAAGGTCTTTGATTCACCACGTTGCTACGATCAACTTAAGACGACAACCTGGATTGCATGTTTGTTAATGTTTCGATTTTGGACAAAAATAGAAAAACTTCATGCTGATTGAAAATGCATTTTTATTGCTTGAAGTCAAATGAGCGGTTCATTCATGTCATGACATATCCAAGTTGATGAGTAGTGACTTGGAAACACGGTGGGATAATAAATTCGGGATGCTTCTCTTACCAGATCACAGTCATAAAGGCAGTTCTAATCCATTCGAGTTTGTTAAAAGTGCCAAAGCAATGATTGACAAGAAAAAGCTATCACTGGAGGCTCCCTATTCGTACAAATTCGGCACTTTGTCGTGTCTAAATTTGGTTTAGTTTCATTTTTATGTTGGGACAAATGTCACAAATGACATTGTTCTTCGGCCTTTGAAAGGAAATTGATAAGAGGATCATATATGAAAAATTAAGGATGGTGGGCCTAATTTCCTGAAGTTTGTCCCCTCTCTAGAGAGGCCCATTAAAACCCATTATAGGCCCATTTGCTTAAAAGGGCTACAAAACCCTCGTTTCGTTCTCTCTGTATATATATGAAACTCAACTGAAACCCTATATTTTTCACACTCTCGCACCAACTACGCAGTGCTCTTGTATCCTCCCCATCCCCTCTCCCTCCCCCCAACAAAAAAATGGCCGCCGCCCGCCCTCTCGTCACCGTACAAGCCCTAGAGAATGATATGGCCACTGATGGAGCCTCCTTACCTCTTCCCGATGTGATGAAGGCGTCGATCCGCCCGGATATCGTGACATTTGTTCACGGTCAAATCTCCAAGAATGCACGCCAGCCTTACGCCGTGTCCAAGCGCGCCGGCCACCAGACCTCGGCTGAGTCATGGGGCACTGGCCGTGCCGTGTCGCGTATCCCCCGTGTTCCTGGTGGTGGTACTCACCGTGCCGGACAGGGTGCCTTCGGAAACATGTGCCGTGGTGGTCGCATGTTTGCTCCAACCAAGATCTGGCGCCGCTGGCATCGCGCAGTAAATGTTACACAGAAACGTCATGCTGTGGTTTCTGCTATTGCCGCATCTGCTGTTCCTTCACTGGTACTTGCTCGTGGGCATAGGATAGAGGAGGTTCCTGAGTTGCCTCTTGTTGTTTCTGATTCAGCTGAGGCTCTGGAGAAGACAAATGCTGCTATTAAAATCCTTAAGCAAATTGGAGCTTATGCCGATGCTGAGAAGGCTAAGGATAGTCTTGGTATTCGCCCTGGAAAGGGTAAAATGCGCAACCGCCGCTACATTTCCAGGAAAGGCCCTCTGGTTGTTTATGGTACTGAGGGTGCAAAGCTTGTGAAGGCATTCCGTAATATCACTGGTGTTGAGGTAGCTCATGTGTCACGACTCAATCTTCTCAAACTGGCTCCTGGAGGTCATCTTGGGAGGTTCATAATCTGGACCAAATCTGCTTTTGAGAAATTGGACGAGATTTATGGAAAATTCGATAAACTATCTGAGAAGAAGAATGGATATGTCTTGCCTAGGGCTAAGATGGTAAATGCTGATCTGGCTAGGATCATTAACTCTGATGAGGTGCAGTCTGTGGTGAAACCGATCAAGAAGGAGATCAAGAGGGCTCCATTGAAGAAGAATCCGCTGAAGAATCTCAACGTGATGCTGAAGCTTAACCCATATGCTAAGGCCGCAAGGAGGATGGCTTTGTTGGCTGAGGCGCAGCGTGTTAAGGCTAAGCAGGAGAAGCTTGACAAGAAGAGGAAGCAAATCACTAAGGTACTGCTGTATTCACTTTTTATTTTGTTATGGATGTTACTGACTAGTATGTCAATTGTTTTAATTCCGATTTTATTCGCCTAGTTATTTCTTCTGCAATATTTAATTTCTATTACGTACATGATCTCTGATGATATCTTTTCCAACATATTTATCTGGATATGTCAATATAGTTTTTTAAAAAATGATTTTTAAGTTTTCCATATCCTAAATGATGAAAATACCGCAGCTATTAAGGAAAAATATCTGATATGGATTAATAAGAAAACAAATGTATAAAAATGAATCAGAATAATGAGGTCTAATTATGCTTGAATGAAGATATACCGGAAGAATGTGATTGTGAATGAAGATAGTATTTAACGCAATCGAATTACCTATATTGAATGTTAATGCTGATTGAGAGAAGATTGTGATGTTTCACTATTGATTTTCATTTTCTGTTGGCATGGTAAGATGCTATCTGTACTATCAACTTCGAACTCTTGAATTCCAGTCTCTATATGAAATGTCGAATTAAACTTTGAATAAAATCTGCATACAATCATATTGTAGTATCATTGTCACACTGTGTTTTCTTATTTTATCTTCTTTTCTTTTATGTACATAAAACTGCACTTTGTTTGTCATAGTTCTGAAGTTTGAACATTTTCTGTTATCTTCTTCTTCTTGTGCTGCAAGGACTTGTGTGGCTTTGTACCCTTGTAATTAAGAAACTACTATAACTAAGCTCTGTGGACCTTTGCCCACACAGTATTATACCCAATTTATGTTTTACTTATATCTCAAAACCATCTTGCACTATGCCTTCATCGTTTTCTGGTTGCTATCATCTGCAGGAGGAAGCTTCTGCAATTAAGGCTGCAAGTAAGACATGGTACAAGACTATGATCTCAGATAGCGATTACACCGAATTTGAAAACTTCTCAAAGTGGTTGGGTGCCTCCCAGTGAATTATCTCTGTTTGAAGTCTCCTAGAACCTGTTGTGTTATCTTTTATTTGTTTTACTGTTTTCTCTTGTTTTTTTCGGATTTAAGACAATGAAAGTGATCATATTGGAGGGGAATTACTGCAATAATGTCTCTTCATTTAAGTTATGGGTTCCGCCTTCTCTATAATTTTGTGTCTTAGTCTATGGCTAGTTTGAGAAATTTTAGTGCAGACATGTTAAAGCATTTACATATTATCATATTCATGAACCGATGTTTGCTAGCACTTCACATTTACTCGATCCATTTTTGATTGTTTTACCTAAATGATTTGATACCTAACATCCTTTGTATTTTTTGGTTTGTTCTGCTTCTCGATTTTGGCCTGTTTATCTGCTTATACCTGTCTTTCTGTGTTGCTAGAATGCATTGAACTGGATAATTCTTTTTGATGTTTGGGAGGCTTGCTAAAACTTAAGTCTGTGTTACCTTAACAATCAAAACGCTATTTCTTAATGGTAACTTGTGGAATGAAATGTTTATTAGTTTTGTGTGAAACATTGATCATTCTTTTTTATTACTTGGCAACATGAGATTCAAATTCATATTTTTATTCAAATATAACCTTGACCAATGGTCGAGATTGTAAAATCATAATGTTTATCTTCCTTCGTTTTAAGATCGTGGATATTCTTTAACTGTTGGAGATGTGCTCATAAAATTTTAAATAAACAAGTTGTTGGTCTTTTTTGTTTGGTCGATTGCTTATTCCGATTTTTTTAATTTCTGAAAGGCTGAACAAGAATAGGACAAATTTAAAATTAGGACCCAAAGGAGCGCCAGCCTCTACCCCGAGGTGAATTCTTGTGGAGTTGGGGAGCATCATCTACTGTAACATGGGTTGATGTAGTGCATATAGATTTTGATAGAGCGTGTGATTTTTAGATTGAAAGATGAGGACGGAAGAGGTCATCACTGGAGACGGACATGATCATGTGTTAATCATGATGATGTGGTATTCCTAAAACAGAGATTTTTAGGGTAGAATGAAAGAGTTCTCGCTTAATTATACTAATAAATCTAAGAATTTTACAATATACTCGTGGCCTCTGGCATAGCATTTCGACGTCGTTACGTTGCTTGTGTGTTTCATCCGCAAGAAAAGAAATGAATATGTACAATAAATAAAAGTTCATATTAAATATTTTCAAATTTGGCATACTAAACAAGTTCTGTGTGGTTTTCATTCCCCCTGTTGAGGGTTTATAAATTTCATCCTTATCTAGGGGCCTGGCCGAGTTTAGGTCCTTAGACACCCCGAGCTCGGTTCATGTTCACAAAACTAGATGAAGCTCGACTCTTTGGTTCGTGGGTCTCATGGGTCAGTTGAGCAGTTCACGAGCTCACAAACCGACTTCTTTTTAAAAATTAATAAAATAAACTTAAACTGAGCCGTCCACGAGTTCAAAATGAATTGACTTGTGAAAATTTTTGAGCTCTACTCGACTATGCTCATCTTTATAAGAATTCGAACCGTCTATGGATCGAGTCCTCTTGACCCACGTGCCACACCAATCCTTGTACTAGTAAAGCAATGAGATTAACGAACATTTGCAAGAAATGACTAGACAATAATGTTCCAATAAAGTTGTCAAAGATTAAAGCCACGAGGACAATTGGACGATCTAAATCCCAAGCCATGACATAATCACAAATCCACAAGTGGTATTACATAAGCAACAATAACATCTAATCACAAAAATTAATTTAATATGATCCACCAAGTTTTAATTAAGGTAATTTGATTTCTTCCTCATTTAGATAAATCCAAGGTTAATAAGAACCGTCTTACCTTATTACTTCCAAATCTTTATGTAGTGAATCAGTAAAGGTAATCCATTTATTTTAATATTTAAGTCTTAATCCAAGGAAATTATGTGCATAATTAATGGGAATATGATTATAACAATGTACCTATTGTACTTATAAATTACAGTTAAGTGGAATT
>CAIGRB010102692.1:0-27296 GCA_903798255.1 Fraxinus quadrangulata | reverse complement strand
TAATTAAATATATTAAAGCCACAATTATATACAATTTGGTACCAAATTATTGAATTAATTGGTTACAGATTATTTTTCAATCACAAATAAATTTTTTTATAGATCACAAATTATTTCTCGGCTACAAATAAATTTTTTTTATATGTCACAATTTATTCATTGATCACAAATTACAAATTTTATAAGTCAACTTATTTAACAGTCACAAATTATCAAATTAAAATGTCACAAGTTATTTTTCGATCATAATTTAATAAATTGTGAGTGACAATAACATTTTTATGTCAGATATTGTTTATTGGTCACAAACACCCACCCACCCATGACAACGGCACCATCGCCACGACGACCACGACGATCGCCACGAATATCACCATCACCTTGCGAGACCGCGCAAAACCACCACACACCACAACAACGATGGCCACTGGGAAAATTATTAAATTAAAGGAATTTCATTTTCATGCAACCATCATTTGGCTCTGTTTGGAAGACTCGAACTCAGATAGAGTTAACCCGTTGGCCTCTTCTAGGCATAAATGGGAAAATCTCCTATTGGCATAAATGCTTCCTAACAAGCCACAATGGAGGATCATCTAAAGCATCTCCCCTCACCAAGATGCCAGCAATTGTTTCATAATTTGTGATGCCTTTAATTTGGGATGACGACGACGCCACGACTTCACTAATTACCAGTGATGATGACGATGGTTGGGAACTGGAACGCTGACGACTGAAAGTTGTGACGTGTGAAAGACATGGGTATGGAGAGATATAGAGAAGAAATGAGAGGGGTAAATAATTAGGTTTGGGATTAAATTGGGAGATATTATAAATATAAAAAAATTGAAACCAATTCCCATTTGAAATTATCCAACCAATTGAATTTCAAATTCTGACTATAATTGTGCAGTATACCAATTCAAACAAATTTCCAACTTTGAAATTATCCAATTTTAAATGAATTCCAAATTCTGACACCAGTGCAGTAGTGAATATTCAACCAGTTCAATTTATTTCCAGATGGTGACTCGGTGCGGTGGTATCCAAAATCGACATAAGTTTAGAGTATAATTCACAATCTTTTTTTTTTAAAAAAAAACCAAATACGAAATAAAAAAGCACGAACCTTTAATTGAGAATAACGTGTAATTGGTAGATGAATCTAATTCAAATCGCCGTCAAGAATTTACTCAAAACGAAAAAAATTCAAATTATTTTTATTCAAGAATTCACATGATGTCTACCAAAAACACCGGATGTCAATGGATCAGATATAAAATTCTTTAACGACAAATTTCATAAGATGACGACGGCTCTGATATCATGTTAAACCAATAATACAAAAATATGGAGAGAAAAACCAAAAAGGAGGCTAGGGTTTTTATTAATTAATCGAATGAACGAAAATACAAGAGAATAACAGCTTTAAATACTACTTAATCTACCCTTGAGATAAAAACATTTTGAATATCACTTTTCTTTACACCATTTTTAACCTCATGTTCTACGAAAAAAGAAAAAAAAAATTTGGATGTTGATTGTTTTCTGATAACTTTTTCCTACTATCATAGTCTCATTTTCAATTTCTTGCCTTCTCTTCAAAGTTATACGGTTTTAGCTTTTCATCGACCAAGAAAGTCTCGTGTACAACAAAAATTTTAATTTCTTATTGACTTGATCATGTCCAGTGGTCCACTTGACCTGCTAAATTTTCTTTACCATGACCTAAGAAATTTAATTCTCTGCAGTGGGCGAAGTTTTAACGCTGAATAGCAGGCGGGTAAAGCGTAAATGCCAACATTTTGACTTTGATTGCTTTAGTCTTGCTTTATTATATTAAGTCGTGTTTGATTTCATTATTTTCAAAATATATTTTTTAATAAAATAATATTATACGTAAATTCAATTTTTTTAACCATATATTTGTCATCAATTTGTTATTTGAAAATACATTCTCAAAAGAAAATGAGGTTCAAACAAGCTTTAAATATTCTTTTAGAGAGAAGAAATGAAAATAAGAATATAGTTGTGGGAATCGCCAACCTTTTATGGTGTTTGCACTTTGGTGTCTAACTCCTAGACACCAAAACAGAGCATTTCCGTTCTTGATATTTTATTTTGCTACGAGTTGAATATTTGATGGACGATTTTATCCTTAACTTTCAGTCATAAGTCGAGATGTTGTTCGAATGATAATGTACCGTTTCTATCTTATCGTCACTGGGTTTTATATTTAAATAATGCTCTCCTTGAATAAGGTTATTGATAGTGTGAACTGGCAGGTACTGTCGTCTTGAGTTTTTTTTTAAAAAAAATTGTCAAATCACATATTTCCTCCCTATTTTTCAATTCATCATTGAGTAGCATAACTCTTTATATTTATAATAATGGCATTGGTATAAACTTTAAATGGGTGCAGAAACGACACTTTTTCCTCTCTTTTTTTATAGCTTTCTAATGTATATCCATCAAATAAGTTCATTTAAAGCAAGATAATATGACATTAATAAGTAAATGATTCTTTAAAATATACATTTAATTTATAACCACGCATGAGATACAATAACAAAAAACCTCTTTATACTTCATTAAACCATGCATCATTTACACTTCAATTAACATTCCTATCTTCGAACTTCATTTACACATCCGTTCTTCACAATATTCATTGCAAAAATGGAGATTTTTTAAGATATTTGTAAAATCAACACGTTTTAGGTTCGTTATTCATTCTACGCTACATTCATTAACTAGGGATACATATCCAGTTAAATGAGTATTTTTCTCTTTCGATATCTAGTAAAACTAGATTTTAATATGACTTTTTTCATGTTGTTTAAATCATTAATTCGATATAAATAATTCTATATTTTTCGCATGTTATAAAATTATCGATCGATTTTTTTACGTATTATCTTCGATCATCCAAATCATCAAACTATCTCGTGAACAAATTCAAACAAAAACCTAAAAAAATAAAAAAGATAAACGTAAATAATTAATAAAGCCCACTTCCCAAATTGGATGTTTGTTAATTGTTTTGGAGCCCTAACCCAACTCTCATTACATCTGGACCTTACACGTGTCCATCAAAACCGACCCTTCAGTATTATGATGGCGGTGATTCACATAAACTTTTCCTTTTTGATCAATAAATAAAATAAGGAAACATTTGCTTTCAAAAGCTTCCCTTTATTCAATTGTTTATTTTCTTTGCTCTGTTTCTTTCATCCTCATCATCTGTTTGCGTATATATACACAATACATACGTGCGGTATATACATATATGCGTTTATATATTGTGTGTTAATTTGATGAGGAAATTATCAGCTACTATTCGATGCAAAATCACGAAATTCCTTGAATTTTATTAAACCTGGCTGGATCAATCACTCAATCTTCACCTTTAGGTACCTAAAATTTGAATGGCTCCTCTGTTTTTATATTCGACTCAATACATTAATCTGGGAAAAGTTTGACAGTTTGTTTTGATTGTAAGTCGATTAAGTTTCTGTTTTAGCTTTGAATAATTGTGTTTTTGTTTCAATTATTATTATTATTATTATTTCTTTGGTTGGTACCGATTATTATTTCTACTTAATTTTGGTTGATTTTTCTGTGTTATTGCAAAATACAGTTTCATTTTTAATTGAGTTATTCACGTATTCAGTTAGGTTTCTGAACTGCGATTTTTTTTTTCTATTCTTGTTTATGTTGAAATGATAGGTTTTCTTTCTTGTTCTTTAATTATAAATAACAAATTCTGGTAATTTGTTTGTTTAACTGTTGTATGATCAGTTAGTTTTTTTATTCACGATTTTTTGTCGTCAAAATGGATATATTTTTACTATATACAGGAGTGTATAAGAATGGAAAATCGAGGTCAAAAAAGAACTGAAGCGGTAGATGAATGGCCGGCTGATAAGCGAGCTTGCAGTTCATCTGAATTTAGACCTAGTACCTCAAACTCCTCAGCCCAAACGCCAATGAGCTCATCCCACGATGCTGACATGGACACATCATCATCAACTTCTGGGTCAACTCGATCCGAGGGTGATGGCGAGAAGGACTCCATGTATGGTTCTTGTGATTCCGATAGCAGCATCCGCGACTACTATAGAAGGCGATCATGGGGTGATCAAAGCAAATTTAAGAATGTGTTGTCAAGATTGAGTGAGGAGGTGGAGGAATCTGGGCAACTGGCTGCCCTCACTGAGCTTTGTGAATTGTTGTCCTTTGCTACTGATAGTTCATTATCTAGCTTAATGGCGGACTCGTTTTCTCCTATACTTGTGAAGTTGGCTAGGCAAGACAGCAATCCTGATATAATGCTCTTGACAACAAGGGCAATAACTTATTTGTGTGATGTTAATCCTCGGTCCTCAGGTTTTCTCATTAGACATAATGCAGTTCCTGTCCTTTGTCAAAAACTAATGGTGATTGAATACCTGGACGTGGCCGAGCAAGTATGTTGCTGAAACTTTGTCCACGTGTCTATTTTATTGTACATTGTATGGGATTGAATTCTGGTTAACAAATTTAACTTTTGATTGTTGTTTTTTTACCTAATCTAGTGTTTGCAAGCATTAGAGAAAATTTCTCGTGAACAACCCCTTGCTTGCTTGCAATCTGGTGCAGTCATGGCTGTTCTAAATTATATTGATTTCTTTTCGACAAGTATGCAGGTATTTGCATATATCAAATCTGTTTACTACAATAGATATGGCGTGCATTTATATGGTGTTATGATGTTTGATACTCACACCCAGTCGCCTTTTTTATCCTTATTAGAGGGTCGCGCTTTCAACCGTGGTTAACATATGCAAGAAACCCACTTCTGAGTCTCTTTCACCTTTCATGGAGGCCATTCCTATTTTGTGCAATCTTCTTCAGTACGAGGACAAACAGGTATTTTTCGTATAGAGAACCTTTGAATAACTTCTGTCAATAAAAGCATTTTTGTTAACATCATCTGACCGTCATGGTCATCTGTACATTTTCTTTCAGCTAGTTGAAAGTGTGGTCACTTGCTTGATTAAGATAGGGGAACAAGTTTGTCATTCATCAGATATGCTGGATGAAGTTTGTCGACACGGGCTGATTCAGCAAGCTTTGCATCTCATAGACTTGAATAGTCGTACTACCCTGGGTCAACCAATATATGTTGTAAGCTGATCTTTATTGTCTCTCTCCATCAAAGTTCGAAGCATCTGGCCCCTCTCAGAGAACGTGTTTTTGGTGTAAGGTGTATGTTTCAATGATTTTTTTCAGGGTTTGATAGGATTACTTGTCAAGTTGGCTTCGGGCTCTGCTGTTGCTTTCAGGACGCTTCTTGAGCTTAATATAAGCAGCATTATAAAGGACATTCTATCCACATATGACCTCTCTCATCATGGAATGCTGTCTACTTCTGTAGTGGATGGTCATTGTAGTCAGGTCACTGGTGCTATTACTCTCTTACATGAACTCACACAATCCCTCAGCAACACAGAGCACTCATTCTCCCGCACTCATGCACTAATGCATACAAAATATTTTGTTCAATTTGATCTTGAAATTTATGTTTCTTCAATTTGATCTAGAAATTTATATTTCTTAGGTATAGCAGGACATAATGGGATTGTTTGACACCCATTTTCTTTGAAGATAATTTTTAGAATAGTGATTGATAGAAGATTGTGTGGTTAAAAAGTAAGGAGAATTTTTGGGTTTATGTGTAATATTATTTTATTGATAAAATGTGTGATTGAAATGAAGCATAAGAAAGAGAATGAAACAGCCCCCCGGGGCATAGCTCAACTGGTGGAACAATCAGCATATAACTTGCTTCCAGCGGCAGGGTGGGGGTTCGAGTCCTTTAGATGGGTGTCAAACATAGGCAATATCTTCCTTTTTTGGGTCTCTTTAGATAAAAATGCCAGTAAAATTTTGTGTTGCACTCTAATAGTTTTCAACTGGACTTTCAAGCAGAAAATAGCTTTAAGAATATAAGTTTAGGATTTTGAAGGAGTTGAATATTTGAGGAAAGTTGATGTTGAGCCATCATCTCCTATAAACTGAAAGTTCCAACAATATGTAGAGTTTTAAGACCAATAGATCAGATGTTTTTAATTTTTACAGAGATATATTTGTTCGAAATATTGAAGCTTCTGCGTTTACTGCATGAGGTACAATTTGTTAATCATATATATATTTATTTATTTTATGTTCACGCTTGTAGCTATTTTGCTTCAGTTTCTTTCTCAAGAAATTATGAACTATAGATACACACATAAATAACGTTTGAATCATTTGTCTCTGTAAGCATGTAAATCTTCCTGCTGGTTTCCTCAGATGCACGGAGTATTGAAGTTGTTGAATGAGCTTCTCCCCACAATAACCAGAGAACAGGATATTGAAGTTCAACTATCGTCAGACAAGGAAGCTTTTCTTATGGAGCGACCTGATATAGTTGAGAAGTTTGGAATTGATTTGCTTCCTGTTTTGATTCAGGTTAGTTTTCTGGCACATGCTTCTTTAACTGTTTTTCATTTCCTTCCCTTTCCTTAACAGTTATTATTTGTTCATGTCATCCTCGAGTAGGTGTTGCATTCTGGTGTGGATATGTATATATGTTATGGTTGTCTATCTATAATCAGCAAGTTAGTTTCTTTGAGCAAATCTGACGTCCTTCTTACTCTACTGCAAACTGCCAACTTTTCAAGGTAAAAGGAGGTTTTTCTTCTTCACAATTTAGTCATCTGCTGATAAGTTTCTCTTTCTAAATGCTTGCAATTACTTGTGTGTGTCATGACAGCTTTTTGGCTGGAGTTTTTATGAGGAAGGATCCTCACGTGATCCTTTTAGCCCTTCAGATTGTCGATACAGTTCTGCTGAAGCTCCCTCATGTTTTCTTGAAAGCCTTTACCAAGGAAGGTGTCCTTTTCACCATTTATGGTCTATTTTCACCAGACAAGTGTTCGCAGTTCACGTCTTCGGTGTTTGATGGAAGGACGTTTTCAAAAGATGAAAGTAAAAAATCTGCTCCACCTGATGTCCAAAGGTGCCCGTGTTTTACTTTTGATGCTGGTCATTCTTCAAAGTCTCCTGAAACAGGTTCTTGCAAGCTTCAGAAAGATGCTGTTCAAAATCTTGCATGGCATGTATGGAACAATCACTTTTCAGTGGAATCACCAAACCCAGAGAAAGTAGTCACCAATATTCTTCAGAAGCTCAGGTCCTTATCAACTGCATTAACAGCCATGTTAAGTAAATCCGTGAATGATGTAGCTCCCACACAAGAGGAAGATGAAATATACAATTTACTACATCAAATTATGTTAGATCTCAATGGTAAAGATCCCATTTCCACTTTTGAGTTTGTTGAGAGTGGAATCGTGAAGGCACTAGTTAATTACCTAACAAATGGCCAGCATCTGGGGGCTAAGGCAGATAATGGTGCAGTTGATCAACTGTATCTCATAGAAAAAAGATGTGAGGCGTTTGGAAGATTATTGTTGTCCTTCTCTGACCCATCTTTGGAGGAATTCCCACTTTTGACACTAGCGCGAAGATTACAAAGTGCACTATCTTCTAGTGAAAGTTTCCCCGTCGTCTTGAGCCATACGGCTAGACTGAGGAACTCATATGCCACTGTTCCTTATGGGCGTTGCACTTCATACCCATGTCTCAAAATACAGTTTGTGAAAGAAGAAGGGGACATTGGTCTGCGTGATTATACTGAAAGTGTTTTGAATGTTGACCCCTTTGTACCTTTGGATGCTATTGAAGGATATTTGTGGCCGAAACTGAATCCTAGGAAAACAGAGGATTTAAAATCCAGATCTCGTGCTTTGAAGGAGAAAGGAAGCTCGAGTTCTCATTCTCTGTCTGATTCACCGTTGTCTTCACCTGAAGGAACATCCAGTTTTGAACTGAGAACTGTAGGCACAGGAGATTTAACTGATTTTCATACAGTGAGTTGATTTGTTCTTGTGATTATCTCTAGTATATGCAGGCTTATTCCTTAGATATGCCGCTTATCAGTTGATTCCTCCCCCTTACTCATTTTGTATTGCTAGCCACTTGACAAATTGTTTATGTTTATTATTGCCTATTGAATTCCCTTTTCCCCTCAACTGTGTTCATATTAATCCGGTGGCCTTTTCTCCTTTTCTTCTCTTGCCTTAAAATATTACCTTACTTTGTTTCAATTTGATTTTGTACAAGGAACCTGTAGAGAAAGAACAGCATTGTCCTCTTGAAGAGGATGGGAGTACAAATACAGATCATTCAGGACAGTTTGATAAAGAAGATGTTTCACCCAAGTTGTTATTCTACTTAGAAGGGAAGCAACTGGACTGCACATTGTCACTGTATCAATCGATACTCAAACGACAACTTGAAGTGGAACTTGATAACATCACAAGTGCAAAATTTTGGAATCATGTATATAAAATAACATATAGAAGAGCTGTGAAATCCAAAAAATGTTATGATGAACATCATCATAATGTGGCTCAATCTTCTTTGTCTAGAAGAGTCTCAGTCTGTAATTGCACTCCGTTTTTCTCTGGCATGCTTGTTCCAGAAGTTGATGTGGAGAAATCCAGTGCAGCTTGTGATGTATTGTCCCTTCTCAAAAGTTTGGAAGGAATAAACAGGTTCAGGTTTCATCTGATGTGTTGTGAAAGAATATCGGCTTTTGCTGAAGGAAGAACTGATAACTTGGATACGTTAAATGTAGCAGTTCATGGTGTATCCCAAAATGAATTTGTGAACAGTAAGTTGACAGAAAAACTAGAACAGCAGATTCGGGATCCTATGGCTGTCTCTGTTGGTGGCATGCCATCATGGTGTACACAATTAATGACTTGGTATCCTTTTTTATTTGGTTTTGAAGCAAGATGCAAGTATTTCCGTCTGGCAGCATTAGGTCGATCGCCAGTTCACACTCAATCAATGTCTCATAGTAACACGAGAGTTTCAAGTGGTAGGCAGCATAATAATGGAAGCTTTCCTCGTAAGAAGTTTTTGGTTCATCGGGATAAGATTCTGGACTCTGCTTCCAAGATGATGGACCTTTATGCCCATCAAAAGGTTGTCCTGGAGGTGGAATATAACGAAGAGGTGGGTACTGGCCTTGGTCCAACATTGGAATTCTATACAATGGTTTGTCACGAGTTTCAGAAAAGTGGCTTGGGTATGTGGAGAGATGACCACATTTCACTTGAATGCATGAAAAGCTCGGAGGCTGAGGATTCTAAATTTTTGGTGTCTCGTTTTGGACTGTTCCCACGTCCTTGGTCACCTTCATCAAGTATGTCAAGTGGCATGGAGTTTTCAGAAGTGATTAAAAAATTTGTTCTTTTGGGTCAGATTGTTGCAAAAGCTCTTCAAGATGGAAGGGTTTTAGATCTTCCCTTTTCGAAGGCATTCCATAAACTCATTCTGGGGAAGGTACGTGGACTTTGTCATTGACTGGGTGGTCTTTTGTTATTTTTTGTTATCCGTGTTCCCATCTTATTGCACTCGTTATGTTTTGTGCAGGAACTTACAATGTATGACATCCAGTTGTTTGATCCCGGATTGGGTAGGGCTCTCTTAGAGTTTTGTGCTCTTGTTGAAAGGAAAGGGTATTTAGAATCTCTATGTGAAGAAAAGTCGTGTGAGCTTGATATGTGCTTCCGCAACACAAGAATTGAGGATCTTTGCCTTGACTTTACGCTTCCTGGATATCCAGATTATGCTCTCTTTTCTGCATCTGATTTAAAAATGGTTAGCTTTTGGCACTCTCTCCACCTATTCATTTATGAGATTTTTGGATAATATTCACGGAATTGAATCATTCTATTTGCACTGACATTGCTAGGTAAATCTGTATAATTTAGAAGAATATGTCTCATTTATCGTAGATGCAACGGTAAAATCTGGAATCTCTAGACAAGTGGAAGCATTCATGTCAGGTTTTGATCAGGTTAGCGCCCATCATCCCTAGTCTTTTACCTCAAATCTCTTCAATCTGCTTTCTTCTGGAAAAGATGAGGGGTTGCCACTGATTGCTAGGGAGCTATCTTTTTTAAACACGAATGTTTTCGGGGTCTTTTGTGTATATGCACAAAGCTTGTTCTGACCACTACAGGATGTCTTGGTCTGGTGTATAAAAGACTTGAGCATTTGCATCAAGAAGCAGAATTCAAGAATAAAAAAAATGGAAGTGTATTTTACAGAGATTTATTTGAACATTTTCAGAACTAAAATAAGCAAGATTCAAATATTTATTACTTGTATTATGTGTGTGATTGTCCTGTTTATAATAATTTTATGGCATTTTTATGAGTTTTACTCATACATCGAATGAGCTTTCTTAGGTACAAGATTTTTTCATTGCCTTACAGATGATATTTGACAGCCTTTCAGGAAGTTCAAAAAAAATTTATGTTCCATATATTGCACCATGCTGTTCTCTTATGTCTGTTTTATGGTTTCCGTCATTAATCATATTGAAAAGGCTGTCTTGTTTCTGTCCGTTTACTGTTCATTTCAGGTCTTCCCTATAAGACATCTAGAGATTTTCACTGAAGACGAATTAGAGTGCTTGCTATGTGGAGAACATGAACTGTGGAATGTATGTATTTTCACAATATAAACAAATGTATGATTTCATCTGGCATGCAATAAAGATTTTCTTGTTTCTTTTTCCTCCTGGATACAGTCGAGTGCACTTTTGGATCACATCAAATTCGATCACGGATACACAGTTAGCAGTCCCCCAGTTGTAAATGTTAGTATTCATTCTATTGATTGTTCTTGATTTAGACCTCGATAATTTTTATATTCAACTAATGGCAATCTTCTTAACTTCCAGTTACTGGAAATCATGCGACAGTTTGACAATAAACAGCAAAGAGCATTCTTGCAGTTTGTGACTGGAGCACCCCGGCTTCCAACCGGGGGTTTGGCTTCTCTCAACCCTAAATTGACAATTGTTCGAAAGGTCAGTGTTGTTATGCCTTTTGTTATCAATTATCTTTATTTTTTTATTTTGTGGACCGAGAAAGGAATTTTATTTTTTATGGTTTTTGACAGCATTGCAGCAAACGGGTAGATGATGACCTCCCAAGCGTAATGACCTGTGCAAATTACCTGAAGCTTCCACCTTACTCTTCAAAAGTTGGCCCATTTCCTTTTCTTCACTTTCTTAAGTAATGTTTCTTATCTTTACTCGTGGAGTTGAGAATTTTTTAATAAATTTCGGGTATTAATTTTGCAGGAGATTATGAAAGAGAAGCTCTTGTATGCCATAACGGAAGGACAAGGTTCATTCCACCTCTCCTGATCTCCTATGTCTATGGCCGGAGTGGTACATAAAATGTAAATATGAAATTATCAGGTTACTTGTGGGTGTACATAAATGTGACTACAGTTTGGGCAGTTGTTTGTGGTGGTGGTCTAAGGAACTTAAGGAGTAGAGATGAGATGAAACTCGTGCAGCACTAACTCTAGTTAGCAAAAGCTGTAAATATACATCTATGGGTAAATATTAATGGGATCAGTTGAGAAGGTGAATTCTATGTGGCATAGGACCCTCAGATCTTTGAGCTTTCTACCTTTGTTTCTATGTACAAAGAACTGTGCAGAGTTTTTCTTTGTGCGGATGGATTGTTTTTAGAATATAAAACGTTTGGTCATTGTGCTGGCTGATAGATATAAGGCAGGATAATCCCCATGCGATGTGAAGTTATATAATCAGATCAATTAAATGTGTGAATATGAAAATATCTGGCTGATGGAGACTAGTAAATGATTTTCAGTAGTTACTCTAGGAAATAATCGACTTTCATTTTCAAGTTTCTCATTTGAGTCTTAGTAGAGAACTTTGGTGTCTTTGAGATTTAACTTGTTAGTCTGAAATTAGGAGAAAGTTGTATGGTAGACGATGAAAGTTTAACCGCAACAAGATTTAGCGGATCAATTATGCTATCTTATTTTTTACACATTTGTCACGTGATAATGCATTATTGAATAATTTAAATTTTACCCAATTAGCATTTGACAACACTTATATATCAACAAGAGAGTACAAATGACATTTTTTTTAGTAGATTGTAGTAAAGAGGAATTCATTTATTTTAACAATAAAGCCACGAGTATAGGAAAATTTTAACAGAATGTGTACCGAAGCTGACGTGGTGAAATGTAATTGAACTATTTTTTTTTCATCTTCCAATGATGTCGCGCCATGTGTTGATTGTAAGGATTTTTCGTCAAAAAATTAAGTTCTTGTGGCTTTATTGTTATTTTAATTTTGAGGTACAAATCAGCACTGATGGTAACTGGTAATTTCAATCTCATGAAAGGAAGTTAAAACGGAATCATGGTCTTTTAAGTATTTTTTGTCATATTGTGAGAAGTATTAATATGTTTCCTTTAGATTAGTTAGAAATTTAGTAATCGGGGTGTGATAGCATTTTCAAGAGATTATCTATTTTTAAAGTGCATGTTTTGCAATTGAAAGATTATTTATAAATTTAGTGAGTAATTTTTTAAAAAATATTCTAACATACTTCTTATATTTAACATTTAATTATTACTATTTTCAAAAGAATATTTATTATTTTCACTAACTTATATCAAAAGAATTATATAGTTTTTCTAAATACTTTGAATATATTTAATTATAGAGGATTTGGAGAGCATTCTAAAATGTTAAATTAGCCCTTGCTTGACAATTATTTTTATAAATTTATTTTTTCAAACTCATTTGCAAAATAAAATATTTATATATAAATTCATAATTTTTTTTACATTTTAATTATACATTCTTCAAGAAATCAATATTTCAAAATTCATTATTCTCAAAAAATTATTTTTAATGGTTGTCAAGCAAGGATTTAAAGAGAACATTTTATGTTTAAAGAGATCGACAAAATTCCGTGTACACGTAGCGGCTCTCAACTGGAAAAGGAAGGCGAGGAAAATAGAGAATAATACAAACTTCAAAAAAGCAAAAGTGTAGCGACCACCCAATCATTGATGCCAAACAAGAGGGCAGAATATACGGCCGCGTAGTACTTTCCCTCTCCACCCAAAACAAAACACTACTTCCTCTGAAAATATCTCTTATCACTTCCCCCAAACCCCTCGCTGTCCAAAATTTGAACAAAACCATATTTTCAGCCATTTCCCTTAACCCAAATGGACAAGCCATGAACACTAAACCACCACCACCTGCATCATTATCGCCATCTACCTCTACCCCATTTCCATTAACTCACAGTCTTACTCTCTATTGGATTTCACCGCCACCTTCCACAACCACCCTTTTCGCTTCCATCACCGCCACCTTCTCTAAACCTCCTTTATTTCGGGTTCAAACCAACCCTTCCAACACCTCTCTTACCACAACCACCAGCAAGAAAAAGTTATCCAATTCCCAAGAGCAAATACTCCTCACTCTTCTTCAACAAAGGAAAACTGAGGAGGCCTGGCTAGTGTACACTCAATATGCAGACATCCCGGGTCCCACCTGCCTTAGCCGTTTGGTCTCACAATTATCCTATCAAAATACCAACGAGGGACTCACCAGGGCTCAGTCCATCATCCAACGTCTCCGCCAGGAGCGGCAGCTCCACCGCCTGGATGCTAATTCCCTCGGCCTCCTCGCGGTGGCTGCCGCCAAAGGCGGGCATACCCTCTACGCCACCTCCGTCATCAAGTCCATGCTTAAGTCAGGGTATCTACCCCATGTTAAGTCATGGAGTGCTGTAATAAGCCGCCTTGCTGGTTCTGGCGATGATGGCCCTGTTGAAGCCATAAAGCTATTCAATTCGGTGACCAGAAGGGTCCGCAGATTTGCCGATTCCGAGTTGGTTAAGGACTCGAGGCCAGACACCGGTGCTTACAATGCCGTGCTCAATGCTTGTGCGAATCTTGGCGACACCAAGAAATTTCTGCAACTGTTTGACGAAATGCCAGAGTTTGGATGTGAACCAGATTCTTTGACATATAATGTCATGATCAAGCTCTGTGCTAGAGTCGAAAGAAAAGATTTGCTCGTGTTTGTCTTGGAGAGGATAATAGGAAAGGGGATACCTTTATGTATGACAACATTGCATTCCCTTGTTGCAGCGTACGTCGGTTTTGGTGATTTGGAGATTGCGGAGCAAATGATTCAGGCAATGAGTGAAGGGAAGAAAGACATTTGCAGGATTCTAAGAGAGTCGAACTTTGAAGATCAGTATGAAGATGGTGGATCTGGGAAATTGGGAAATGAGAGTGATGTGTTTGAGAAATTACTTCCCAATTCGGTTGATCCTAGTAATAGTGAAGCTCCAGAGTTACCTAAAGTGTGTGCACCCGACTCTAGAATTTACACAACATTAATGAAAGGTTATATGAAAGTGGGACGTGTTACTGACATGGTAAGGATGCTTGAAGCCATGAGGCATCAAGAAGATAGAACTGGCCATCCGGACCATGTCACTTACACGACAGTTATTTCTGCATTCGTGAAGGCTGGGTCGATGGATAAAGCAAGACAAGTGCTAGCTGAGATGGCCAGAATTCGCGTGCCTGCTAATTTAATTACCTATAATATTCTCCTGAAAGGGTACTGTCAGCAGTTGCAGATTGATAAAGCAGAGGAGTTGATCCGAGAGATGATTTGTGATGCAGGGATAGAACCTGATGTGGTTTCTTATAACACATTGATCGATGGATGTATACTGGTCGATGACAGTGCTGGGGCCCTTGCCTACTTCAATGAGATGCGGAAAAGAGGTATTGTGCCTACGAAAATCAGTTACACCACCTTGATGAAAGCTTTTGCCTTGTCTGGTCAACCAAAGCTAGCTAACAAGGTCTTCGATGAAATGCTTAATGATCCTCGAGTGAAAGTTGATTTAGTTGCATGGAACATGTTGGTGGAAGGATATTGTAAACTGGGACTGATTGATGAAGCTAAAAGTATAATCCAGAGGATGAAAGATACCGGCTTCTATCCAAATGTGGCCACGTATGGAAGTCTTGCCAACGGGATTGCATTGGCTAGAAAGCCTGGAGAAGCCCTTCTTCTCTGGAATGAAATAAAGGAGAGGTGTGGAATGGAAAAGGAAGGAGAAGAGTCTAATTCTTCTTCAGTTCCCCCACCTTTGATACCCGATGAAGGACTCTTGGATACTCTAGCTGATATTTGTGTAAGGGCAGCTTTCTTTAGGAAAGCTTTGGAGATTGTTGCTTGCATGGAAGAGCACGGAATACCTCCAAATAAGACCAAGTACAAGAGAATCTATGTGGAAATGCATTCGAGGATGTTTACAAGCAAGCACGCCTCGAGAGCTAGACAGGACAGAAGAAGGGACAGGAAAAGAGCAGCAGAGGCTTTCAAGTTTTGGTTGGGATTGCCTAATTCTTATTATGGAAGTGAGTGGAGGCTTGACCCGGAATATGAAGATGAACATGATACTGAGTCTGCTTGATAACCGAATCTACACTACAATACTTTTTATTTAGGAGTAGTTGAAAATATTCAAGGAGAAAACTTTATTGTATCATACTACTTATAAAGGTTGAATTGGTCAGCAACATCTATTATTGGATCCTCAGTCTATGATACATTTTCCTTGGCATCGCAGGACTTATGTTAGATAATAAGGATTATGATACTAGGACAACAAAATAAGCCCTATTGTCGATAAGTTAGGGTCAACTACATGAAGTCATGAATGTTAATTTCTAATATTTAATGAAGCTAACTAATAAGATCAATATAAAAGAATATGGAAATGTAGAAATCATAATAAATTTCACCACCATGAACTAAGTATTAATCATTAAGATAATATTTACAAATAAAATAAGATTGATTATGCAAATCTATTAATTTGGCTCGTTTAAAACCTTATAAATTACAAGCAGGATCACCAGTCATGGGAAGTAAGATTTGATGTTCTGCAACAATATTGCAACTCGAGGAAGGCCGCGCCTGGGAAGCAGCAGAATCAAACAATTAAATAAGCCATGGAAAAACGAACTGCCACAGACAACGAAGAGGATTACTACGCTTCAAAGACGGTTTCCTTTGGCCCTTAGTACCATGGTTTGCCAGAACTTGGCATGGCAGAAGAATTCAAGCATGAAGTTCTTACAATGTTTGTTTCAAGCAGCAGCAAAGACAAACAATTATTCTACTGCGAGATCTTTAAAGTAATCGACCAGATTAGAAATTGTAACGTTGGAGTTTCTAGAGATGCATATGATGATGGAGCACTAGCAGAAATGACGCTTCATTTACAATCATTTGCATATGTATTACCTTGCTACTGGCATTAATAAAACAAACCGGGAGTTGAAGTTGCCCATAAAATGTGAAGGATTTGAACTTCATATTCTTAAAACAATATGCACTAGGTTTGAAGTGGATGCCTTTTGCTTTGAGATCGGCGACTGAACGAGACTGACGATTGTATCCGCAAATATAATTGGATTTTCTTTCGTCCACGACCACCATTGACATTTATTAACAGGCTCAACAAATTCTTCTCCTGCATTAATATCCAATTCTTCGATAAATAGTCCATGATAAGCACCGAGAAGGTGAAGTGATTGCATGTAATCTTCTCCAGGAATTCTTGTTACCCTGCCATCTGGGAAAAAACAGCGACTTAAGAATTTAGAAATGAACTCCGGCGCTTCTTCTTTGTTGCCATTTATTAAATTAATCAAGAACTTAATAACCCAGATTGGAATTTGATTCTCTAGTAAAAATATATCCTGGAAAGCAATATCAAACACAGCGGTTCCAAAATGTCGACAGAGGTGCCTTTTTTTTCTTCATCTCCCAAGGCTGTCTTCATAAGATATATAGCGAAAGATGCACTAGAAGCATCATTTCTGCTAGTGCTCCATCATCATATGCATCTCTAGAAACTCCAACGTAACAATTTCTAATCTGGTCGATCACTTTAAAGATCTCGCAGTAAAAGAATTGTTTGTCTTTGCCGCTGCTTGAAACAAACATTGTAAGAACTTCATGCTTGAATTCTTCTGCCATGCCAAGTTCTGACAAGCCAGGTGTTAAGGGCCAAAGGAAACCATCTTTGGAGCGTAGTAATTCTCTTCATTGTGTTTCTTGACAATTTGCAGGCATCCATCTTTGAAAGCTTAAACATGATAGGCAAAAGACTGCGATGAGCTATTTTTCAAACCATTGAAAGAGCATTAACAATTTGAGAATAGATGGACATCTATGTCATCCATGTAACTAGCCATCACAAGAGTTCTAGGATCATCATGAGCTTCCTGGTCGTGTAAATGTTCTGGTCCTCGCATCACACCAAGGGCCATATCTGATCTAATGCAAACAACATAATACATGAGCAACCGGAAAGTAGTATCTTGTGGTTTTATAAGTTTGCTATCCGAAAAGTGAGCAATAAAATATTCATGTCCCTTAGAATACTCAACTAGCCATCGTGGTACATATCAAGGTAACCAGTTAAGAAAAAAAGTGAAAAGCAAGGAAATAACTTTCTACCAGATACCGATTTTGAACGAATGACAAGAAGAGAATAGTATAACTACTTCACATAACAAAAGTTGTCCTTTAGCAACTTATTTCTTACAAGACAAACTTACCATAGCATCTTGCGTGCTTATTTCTTCTCTTAAGTCCACTCTAGCTCGAGCTTCTGCCAGTCTTACTAAGCTCTTTAACTGCCTTGCTGTTATTGGTATGCCATCAACAGAAGTGTTATAATCTCTTAGTTGGAAGTAAAATTCTGCAGGATTTCTGCAAGAAAAAAAATGTATATTGAATTTCACCATATCCAACAAAAAGTTTTGACATTCTAGAAAGAGCATCAAATCACCATGCAAAGACATTTGTTCTTGCATAAGCAGTGTATTTACATATAAGAGGACCAGGTGGTGGAACAAAATCAGTGTCCTTTTTTGGATCAACTCTCAACCTTGCAACTAGAGAACCACATTTTGCATTCATATCTATGCCTCTGAAGTCCTGAGATTCTGCAAGTTGTAAAACAAATCAGTCAAAAGAAAACTGTGGTAAATAACAATTTAAAAAAGTTCAGTAAATCACCTGCGCATAACTTCTCCAGTGCTGGTGATTGTTGCCCATTACCAGAATGGAGCTGCAAAAATAAATCATCATTTTCAATTTTTAATTTGAATTAATTGGTGATCAATAACATCCAGAAGGTTCATCCTTTGGAACATGCATGCCATGTTACCTCCCATTCTCAGCAGACTGAGGGATGTTACATAGCAAAAAGTTAAGTTAAAGAACGAGAGTCTTTATGCCAATCAGGCGTGAAGTCAACCAACTTCTAAAGTTCTCAAAATTGTTATGAGCAACTTCCTTAAATCTCCTTGACTAGTGGAAATAAATGGAAGAACAGAAACTATAACGGTTGGCACTGGACTACTGGAGAGCATGTGTGAGCAGAGTTAAGCTTCATTTTGTTGACAAAACACATTGCTGCTAGAATTCATTTCCTAGATGATGATGTTAGCTTTTCAACGAACTTATCACCGTATTTGGATATCCCTTTGATAAGCATGCCAAGAATTATTTGTGATATACTCGCTGGAACAGTTTACTAGAGATGTCATGTCAGCCAATATTTTAGGAGTTGTGATAAGCAATAGTGCATTCATACATTTTTCTGTGTCTAGTCCCATGAGCAAAATATTTACAAATCTGAACTGTCTTTACAAGTACAAGAAAGAGTTCCAAAAATGTCGTAAATCACATTTGTCACAATACTTACAGTGACCCCCAACAGGTTGGCTGCTGCTAAAACAGATGTTATCACTGATAGACTTGCTACGAGCCCCGCCTTAGCAACAGAACACACAGTTGTTCCATCGCTTCCAGTATGGCCTGGAGAAATCCCAAATCAGCATACTCCTTATATAGAGACCAAACAGTTGGTACTGGCAATAAATCGAGCTTAATACAGACCTGGTGTTCTGTTGACACAGTATAATCCACGGTCTGCAAGTACCATGGCACCTATTGATGAAGATGAAAGTTAAATTTAGATTTCAGTTATTATCCACACATGAAGCCAAACTGACGATGTCCCAGGGGTATACTTAAACTAATCTAGGCATGAGAGTAATCTTAAGGCCCGAGGAGTGAATTGTAAAGTGACTTCAGTGAAGTTGTATAACTCTCATAACGTAGTAGTACATTTTATATTTTGTCATTCGGAAGAATGTCACCATTTAAACTCTTTGAATGGCATATTCAGAGGCCTTTTAATGTAGGGGACAAACGGCTTTTCAGTAAGTACCAACTACCAAATACAGATGCTCTCTCTCTCTCTCTCCCTCCCTCCCTCCCTCTCTCTCTCTCTCTCTCTCTCTCTCTCTCTCTCTCTCACACACACACACACACACAGAGGATGGCTCAGTCTTTACCCGCTTCTTCCATGTCTTCTCTCTCCTCTCTTGAAATAGGTACAGAATCTCCAAACTAGAGGGATGCTGTTATTACCGCTCTTCATAATCTATGAAATTTTATGGCATAGAGCAAATTCAATGTGAATCTTACTATAGTATAGGACTGGAGAGGATGGGTCCAGATAGAGGATCAAATATCATGCAATCAAAAGCAAAAACACACAAAGATTTTCTATCTAAGACAAACTATAAATGAAAATGAAGGAAAGCTTCATTCTTCTAAGAGCTACAACTTGTTTTGTATGTCCTCTGCAATTGCACATCCATAAGGTCAGCAGGTATCACTACATTGCATATCACAAAATTGGGAAACTGGGAAAATAAATCAAATTAGAACCAAAATAATAATAATAATAATAATAATAATAATAATAATAATAATAATAATAATAAGAGAAGAAAGAAAGCAGAAGCGAAAAAGGAAGAATGGACTTTTTAACCAATCTGATTAATCTTCAGCAACTAAGATATCCCTTAATATGGCTGAGAAATGTATATTCAGATTTTAAGAACATGCCACATATAAGATTTAGATGCAACAGTCAATAGGAAAAAAGAAGAGGAAGAAGTATACCAGTCTTGAAAGCATAGGATCCTTAACCACGGCGACAGCGAGGCCAGCAATAATGGTTATATATATTGCTAGTGCTTGCAGTAGTTGAGTTTTAACCAGTCCAGGATCGCCTGATAACGTTTTCAATAAAATGTTGAGATTTGCAATTCATCCAGGTTTTAGGCAACAAATAGTTTCACTCCATCATGAAGTTAGTACTAATTTCGGGCACGGGAAGAGAACTTCCATAACAACGACTACTACATCACACGGATATTGTTCCGATCCATTGAATGCTTTTCGAACATCACCAAACAATGCTAGTGTAGTTCCAAAGAGTAAGTGGGAAAATAAGGGTAATTAGAATATTTGTGCATCATTTTCTGACCTTCAAATCAATTTTACCTACCATACTATGTGAACCATCAAATGAACATGAGTTCCCATGATGTGCATAACAATGAATTCTTATGCTGTGTCAAACAATGAAATCAAAGTAACACTATTCCATTTTACATTACAGATCAATATAGATGGTACAGCATTTTACTTTTCCTTTTTAGGACATGGTAAGTAAGAAGGAAGAGGAGCCTTATTCACTTCACCATGTTTGTGGTCAGGGGGACTTCTTTAGGACCACAGATAACGCGGAGGATAATCCGGGTTATTTGTTGAGATCGAGCGTGCTGAAGGGTGGAGAGACGCCTTGTGTTGATGGAATCAGAGAGTTGGAAATTGGAGAAAACAATAGGGGGCAGGAAAATGAAGAACAAAAAAGAAGACCATATAGCCCCTATGGTCATTATTGTAAGAAAATGGAGTTTTAGTAATTTTCAAAGAATGTGTAATTAAAAAATAAGAAAAAATTTTAAATTTACGTATAAAATATTGTATTGTATAGATGTATAGTTAAAAATGAGTATAAAAATTAAAGTTTTGAAATAATGATTTTCGAATAAGGTTTTAATTGTAATAAATTATTTGTGAATCATGATGTATAAATTGTGTAGATGATCGTGACATTGTGTGATTTTTTACTGAACTCCTTTTTGTTTCTCATTTTTCTTCCATAAAAATAAAAAATATGACTGTTATCCATCACATTAAGCCATCAATTTTGAATTTCTATCTCTTGTGTGATTTTTTACTTTTAACTCTTTTTTGTTTCTCATTTTTTTTCCATAAAAATGAAAAATATGACTGTTATTCATCACATTAAACCATCAATTTTGAATTTCTATTTCTTGTGTGGGGTTCAATAACAACTATATTTTTCATTCTTATTCTATAATAATGTGAATCAAATGGAGTCTTAATACGTGATTGTGATTTATAAATTGTGTGATAGATTGATTGCGAGCTTTTATAATTTAGGACTTAGGACATGATCGTGGCTCTTAAATTGTGTGGTTTGTGATTATAACATACACAAATTTGATCATAGGTCATAAATGTGATGACCCTATTTTTAATTTTTTTTACAAGTTATTAATTTTGAAATTGTATTTTATAAATTGAATCATGCTTGGAGTCATCTTAGTATGTGTTGTGCTATGAGTATATAATTGTACCTATAAAGATGTGCATAATGAATACCCGACGCCCCCTATTAGTATGTGTACAATACCCGTAGCATTTTCTTCTTAGTATATACATCATTGTTTTCATAGTGTCACAAAGCATTCTCTCATGTGAAAGTTTTTTTTTTTTTTTTTTAAATTATAAACTATTTTTTCGTCCAACGATTTTTTTTTTGTCGGTATCAACAAGTGTGTACAAATTGGGTGTACAAATAGAAAATCGATATTATCGTAGTTACGAAATTTTACCAATTAGTTAAAAGCTCATTTTGTGGTGTTTGGCATAGCCCAACTAAAATTCAATCATCGTATCCAAACCAGGTCTGTTTTAATAGAGCAACAGAAGGAGCGGCTATGGGGTGTTTCCCTTGGCATTGCACTAAAAACTGGGAACAATTTTAAAAAGAGACTTGTTCGTCACCATCTTCTAGGTAACTTGGAAGGTAAGAACATGATTTAAACATCTGGCTTTATACGTTGATTTCGCACCCGATTTGATTTGTTGTAAATGATCAACACAACCACGATCTAATCCTGCCGAGTTGCTATCATCAGTTGCAGGGAAAGGGTTCGATTCCGATACTCTCCTAAGATTCCGTCCGGCCTCATTGCTAATCTCTTCTTCTTGCTCGTTGGAATATATTTTTTTCCAAGATTGTTGTTTCTTGATTGTGATCTTCTTTACGCAACAGCGATTTTCTCGACTCTTATCTCTCTTAAACTTTTCGATGTGGTTGTTATGGTATGCTCCTTGCATTTTGAACTGGCCGCACTTATAGTGTAATCAGCGAAATACCTGGACCAACATCCCGCACTAGAACCCAGGTGGCTCCGCCCCCTGCTCGAGAAATTCTCGATAACTAGGGAGTATGAAAATGAAATTTTTACTGAATTAAGTTGTGCTTAAACTCAGAGAGGGATTCCATGGTAACTGGTAGTGAAAATAAAGTTACAGAAATATTTTCTGGTGACAATGCCCGGGAGTCTAGTGAAGCTATGGAATTGGTTGGGAGAATACTGGATGGTAATTTTGATATGGAAAAGGAAGGGGAAGATTTTAAGAATTTTGGAAATGACACCAATAGTGACAGGGTCGAGGATCTGAATCGACGGTTGGGCGTGACTGGGGGGTCAATGTCTACAAATGGAGTTGGTATGGAAGGAACTGTGGTTAACAAGGGTTTCGATGAGGGGAATCCAGAATCTCTTGGGGAAGAAGCTGGTCTAAATGCAAAGCAATATTTGCTCAGTAACGGACAGGTGTCAAATGGAACATCAGAAAATGTGGAGGGGATTCATGTTAATCCTGGCTTGCTGATACCTAAAAGATGCAGAGAAGAATGCGTAACCGAAAATGAAGGCGAATATTACGTTTCAGATCTAGTGTGGGGTAAGGTTAGAAGCCATCCATGGTGGCCTGGGCAGATATGTGAACCTTCGGCAGCTTCTGAGAGATTGATGAAGTATTTTAAGAGAGACAGCTATTTGGTATCATATTTTGGGGGTCTGAAGTTGGCATGGAATGAAGCATCAAAAGTAAGGCCATTTCAGATGTACTTCTCTCAAATGGAGAAACGTAGCAAAACTGAAGCTTTTTGTCATGCTGTGAATTGTGCCTTAGATGAGTTTGCTAGACGAGTTCAGCTTGGCTTATCATGTCCATGCTTACCGCAGGTAGTGAACGATGAGATAGAATCCAAGGTTGTTGCAAATGTTGGTATCAAAAACGGATGGAGTAGAAGAGATGGCAGGGATAGTTTTTCCAGTACGGTCTCGTTTTTGCCTGCAGAAGTTGTTCAGCAACTGAAGTCATTGGCTGAAGCCCCACTTGCTAGAACTGATAGATTGGAGTTTGTGATGATAAAAGCTCAGTTACTGGCCTTCAATCAGTGGAAGCATAAAAATGAGATTCCGTTTCTCAAAGAGCTTGGTGGATTGTTCAATCATGATGCTCATATTACTGAACATGGTGGCGGAAGGCATTCTCTGGAAGTATGGGAAGGATTTTTTCCAGGTTCCAATGGTACTGATCTAGTTCCATCTAAAATGGAAAAGTCAATTCCTCAAGATGGTTCTTCTGGGAAGAGTAAGTACCTCTCAGGTAGTGATAAGTGCCCCCACAAAAGGGAAAGACGCGTATCAGACCCAATGTCCTTTAGCAGCCCAACTTTACTAAATGGTCAGAAAAACAAGATGGTTTTATCTGGTAAAAAATGTGAAACTATTGATTTTCAATCAGGTGATTCCAAAGTGAAAAGAAGAAAGAGTCTTTTGTTGTCAAGTCCCCATGGTAAGACATCTTCACAGACTGAAACGTATTTTAGAGACAGAGAACCCATATACAGGGCTCTCAAGAATGGCGATAGAAGTTCTAATCAAGCCCCAGCTAGAAGTGGTGAAAAACTGGCAAATGCTGATCTTCGCATTCCTACCCATGGTTACATGATATCTCATGGAGAGAGAATGGTTCCAGCTGAGCACCGTCCTCCAAATGAGATTTACTCAAAGTTGTGCTTGGCTGCAATAGATCCAACTAAAGGGTATGACTTCTCAAGTTCAATAGTTAGTTTGCTTTGTGAATTCCGGAATTCAATTTGCCTGGGAAAAAACAAAGCAAGAAAGCACAAAAGGCATGCTGGGAAGCATGAGGAAGAAAAGACGTCCATCTCGGGGACTACAGATACATTTGGATTGGTAGGCACAGAAGACTCATATTGGAAGGACATAATCGTTCAGAACATCTCTGAAGATAGGGTGCTATTTGAACCCGAGATCCCTACCAATAAGAATGCCTCTGTGGCTGAACCAGAAGCTGTTGTAGGTATGCAAGCAAGCACAGACAATAAACAAGAAAGAGATGTCATTCTGGATAAGGAAACAGATAATCCATCTTGTCTCATGGACGAGAAATCCAAGGAATATTTTCCAATGGCACTGATCCTTACCTTTACGAATTTAGAATCTATTCCTTCAATAATCAATCTGAACGAGATATTTAGCCGTTATGGACCTCTGAACGAGTCAGAGACTGAAGTATTGAGTAAAAGCAAGCGTGCAAAAGTGTTCTTCAAGAGACGAGCAGACGCTGAAACTGTTTTTAACAATAGAGGGCTATTTGGTATTTTTGGATCAACACTCGTCAGTTACCGCCTTAAGTATTACCGTAAACTGGCTGAAGCTCCTACAACCTCAAAGCAGAAGAAGAAGATAACATTGGTAGAGAGCAATGCTCTTTGAAAGTTGACAAGGATCTATTGGGGTACTTCCTACTATCTATCTTATTATGGCATAGACCCAGGTTATACTACGTAGGTTGTACTAATATTGGAATAATGTGCACATAGATGAGAGCAACTGAATAATGTTTAATTTTCATAGATGCTTAGAAAGTATTGTTTAAAGAATGTCTGATCTTTATTTGATGGTAAGACATAAGCGTGGAATTTGCAATTTGTCGGATGTGTTCTTATCATAACAGATGTTATAGGGTGTTAAATCTGGTCTTATAAGTTCCAAATTACCTGCCCTTGATTGTTTTGCATAGTAGAAATGTTCAGACACCCGATTTACTAGTTGACTTGTCGTTCTAGATGGATGCTTGGGTTTTAACTTGTTCAATTGACTCGGGCCATATACCGAAAAGGTACTGTTCTCAAATGAATCCGCGATAAATTTGTATGTGTTGCCATTTCTTGAAGAATTTGATTTTAGATTACAATTGATTACTGAATCTCTAGTTCGCACCGTCTGATCAACTGCTCTATAAAAATGGCACGGACAGTTGGATCTTTAATGGGTTAATATATAACTTGTAATCTCGTTTTGATTAACGTGGACCAATGGATGCTGATTCAGTCTGTTCTTTAAGTTCATCAATATTTACCATTTCATATGCAGATGGTATCCGACTTGTTTTTCTCTCATTGGTAATGAAATCTTAGTCTTCTCTTTCTTTGTTTTTGGGCGCATAACTAAATCTCTGGTGCCTTGTTGGATTGCTTTGTGCCTTCAAAGCATTTGAGCTATATGGCTTTTGAAAATGCAGCATTTTTTATTATTGCAACTCTTCAGAAAACTTGTTTCAAAGGTACTGGGTTTGTATACTTAAAAGGAATTCGCTCCAAAGGCGCTTTTAATCGCTCCGCTGGGATTCCACTCACAGGTTGGATTCACTTGAAACATCTCACCTCTTTCAGCTTAAACACCTGAATGATTGAAAAATTATGCTCAAGACTGTAATACATGTAAATAAAAATATGACGGGTATCAAAGAAATTGGTCAAAGCACTTTTTGCAGTTTTGGCTAATTGAGTAACTTAAAAATTGTAATATTCAACTCAGGAGGAATCCCCAAGGAGAAAAAAATCTCTATGAATTCATCCTTCCACATACAAAATCTTATTTTGAAGGGATCGCACTAAAGATTCACAATATTTGCACACACACAAGTTATGACACTGCTTTTTTGTATGATCTAAAGAAATATACTTAATAAACTACAAAAGTGACGTGAGCTTAAAAGTCTTCACAATGACTGCTCTTCATCCATTAGCCAAATCCAAAATCAGGTTCCAGTTCCACACAGGAGGAAGCGACCTTTGTTTCAAGGCCTTCCAAATCAAATTGCAAAGAACAAACAACCGAATTGAATGTAACCTCGCCTTCAATGAAGATGTTTCTCCTGAACAAGTTCTTGTAAAACAAAATGACTCCCTCGTCTTCCTCTTTCATGATCGAATGAATGCCTGTGGAAAACTTTCAAGAACCCACAATCAGTATCCTGTATCCTTAGGTCCTGATGCAAGAACAGATAAAACATTTACCCTCTTTCAATTGGGAACGATTAGCTCATAATTATGTAACTAAGAACTCAGATTTTACTAATTGCTCATATACGGGTGCACGCAGCCCAAAACAATGATAATCAATCATGAGCTAGAGAAAGACAGGACAATGTAATTGACGATATCATTACTTCTTTTTCTTCATTAATAGATTCTAGTACTATCCAATTCACCTTATCAAACATACAATTAGAAAACGTCTTTCTTACTCTTTGCACTACGTTTTCTAGATTAGTTCATTTTGTAAGAGCTGAGCAGTCACTACCCCTTCTACTTGCAAGTTGAAAATCCTGATCTCATTTGAACTTGATTACATCTATGCTAGGGGTTTTTGAGCTTGAACCAGGTAGAATTTCTATTGCATTTGGTTTGAATAAATGTAGAAGGGGGGAAAAAAATACCCACCTGCACAACTGTAATAGAAAATGTTGCTTTAAAATTGTACCAAGAACCTAAAAATGTTAGCTAGGGAGCTGTAAACCGTGACGCACTAATTCTGATAGATAGGGAGCATACCTAAATATGATCACGGGATCAAGTTTCTGGATGTCAGATTATCTCCATGCAGTGATATCTTCCAGCTATCAGCTTGGAACATGAAAACAGAAAGCTTTTTGGGTACAGCTGTGAGTAATAAGAAAAAGATTAGAAAAAGGTTCCATACACACTTATCCCAGAAAGATAGATAGGCCCACAGGCAGTGAAAGATCTCGTCTATTCAACAATCTGAGGCGTTCTGTTAATAATTCAAAGCCGAGAAACTGCAATCAATCCCTAGAGACTGCTTAAGTGCATTCAATGAATGAATTCCACCAACTTATCCTGTTAGTTTTATCTTTTTTTTTTTTT
>CAIGRB010102682.1:23670-49530 GCA_903798255.1 Fraxinus quadrangulata | reverse complement strand
CAAATTCTCAATCATAAAATTTAATTACATTCTTGAAATTGTGAGGTAGATTTTTTCAAATTTAAGGCAAATGCATTACAATTCAGAGAATAACTCATTCAAATGGACCTTTTTAGGCAATCTCTAACCCGACACCAAAATTTGAGGTACCATTTAATATCAAAGATTGCACCAAACTAAAATCATTTCCAACCATTACACCAAAACTTACTTTAATGAACAGTGTTTGTGATATTTTAAGGTTTTTTTTTTCGAGTTGCAATTTTAATTAATTCATTAATTATTGTTGGCCCCCCGACTGATTCTACCATATAGGCCGACAATAGACAATAACTCCCCTCTGAACACAACTTACAATTTTACATTATTAAAATTATTTTAAGTGCAAATAATAATTAAAAAAATTATTGTATTAAAAAATATATATCATAAATGGCGCGAATACCCTCCATCAATTAGTTTGGCAAATGAAAAAAAAGGGTAAACTTGACTTTGCGTCATTTTACACCAAAACGGTACAAATTTTGATGTCACATTGGAGAGCTTTTACACTGAAATTTGGTGCGTTTTGATGTTTTGATGCTAGCTTTGGAGGTGCTTTTAAGATTCTTTATTTCTTAACAATCTTCTCACACGGGAATAAGAGTATAAGATTGATCCAAATTGAATTCAAGCAGTGACTTCCTGACAAGTTTAACATTTCTGCTACCCTTAATAGTACGAGGTTTATCTGAATTCCTTTAATAACACATGGAGATGGTTAAATTAGTAACGTTTTGTAAATAAATAATTAACTTATAATTTTCACTCAAAAATTCATTTCGATGAAACATTTATAATCATTATTATTTTTTATTCATACGTTTCGGGCACTCGACTCAAACTTTCAATATGTCCACAATTAAAAAAATCAGACCGTGAACTGAAAATACACCGATGGAAAGTTTTGTAAAGTTGATTGGATAGTAGAAACACAGTATTAAACAATGATGTTATAGTTAAAATTGAAAAATGCATATTGAAATACAAAATAATAAAGCGAGATATTTGAATGTAAATCTCTTTTGTACGCTGGTGCTTAATAAGATATAGGGACCCATGTCGCTCAATATATTCTTCCCAGATTAATATGACAATGTATGAAACTTGTAGGGCACACCTAATTTGATTGTACTCTTTTCGACCATAGTACAACAATTGGACAACATTGAAGAACAATAATTGGACAACATTGAAGAAAGAGAAGGGTTTACAAATCATTTGTTCCCGAATTGTTTCGAAATGCTCGAATCAAAGGAGGGGTTCCTATTAATATGATTTTTAATGTCTCTTCTGAATTGTAGCATCTTTTGACACTGATCGACCTAAATTGTTACAATTTGATTTCAAAATCAATATAGATCGTAACCCATTGGGCTAGTCACACCCCTAGGTCCATATCACCAATGCACCATTTGCAACGTTGCGTCTAGCCTAGGGTGTAGTTAGAAGAGTTGTTCCCAATTTACAAATTAAGGAAGTGGATTCCAATTCGTTATTAAAAATCATTTAATTGTCCCATTTAAAATAAGAGGCGTGCACAACACTGCTAACCTTATTCTATACAACAATCGGAATATTTACTGATTAATTGTCCCTTTCACGTAAGCAAATTTGGTAATAAGCTGCATGTGAGAGTCGAGTACCTCATGTTTCTCAACATCATATGAACCGACCAACAAACCCCATAAAGTTACAATTCGTCAAGGTTTAATTAATTTTACGACACTGTTCTGATTTAGCATAAGTTCTTGGGCACTTTTCTTTGCAAATCTATCAAACCCACCCCATAAAATAGTTCTTCAACCAGTGATTTGTGTAAGGTCTTCGCTCGACGCCAAAAGATGAATGAAGACAATTACTCTATATTATGTTGCCATAATACTCTTTTTCCTTTTCAATTCGTATTATTCCTCTGCTGCTTCTATTCCCATTCTGCTGACACAGATCTTCGGTGGTATTAGTTACGGCCTAAGCACGACAAAACATGCATGTGAAAGAGAGAAATGTGCTTCTTCTTTTTTATAGTTGCAGGGTATTTTGTGGGTTTTAAAAGATACATCACAAGTAGGTCATGGTTACTTTTCAGGCTTTTTTGGGATATTTTTTACCAATTAGATTGTTTAATTCTAAATTTCACGGAGAAAATGTGGCCTCCTCTTTCTCTCTCCTTATCTGTCTCATAGTTATGGGGAATTGAAAGGTTCCCATCAGATTAGTTGTACGAAGTTTCTCCTTTCCAAAATGAATTCGCTTTCATTTGGGGGCTTCAAAAAGTTCCAACTGTTTCTTGAAAATTGGTTGGTAGAGGACTGAATTCTAAGCAAAGATGGATGTTTTACCAGAAATTTTCTCCTTCCCATTCTCTTAAATTGATAGTTGATCTTGTTGAGAAAAAAAATAAAATAATAATTTTGGACACTTTTTTCTAAAAGGGTGATTTGAATTTAGGTTTTTGTCATGATTTTATATTTGGGTTTGATTTATGTGTTGATATGTTTGCAAATTACAGCATATTAGATGGGTTGTTCAAAACTATGTTGAGTTGGGATTATGTGTTTAGGCTTTTGTGCATTCCTAAAAATCCATTGATATTGATGTAATTGTGGTTGCTGAACTGAGGTTGAAAATACGGATGAAGAGTGTGTAAGAAATGTGTGATTATTGATGTGTCCATTAGATGGACCGGAGGAGTTGGCTTTGGCGCCGGAAGTCGTCTGAGAAAAGTCCCAATGGTGAAACAGAAAGCTCAGGATCAATATCATCACATTCAGAAAGATTTTCTGATGATCAGGTTTGTTTGTTTCAGCTTGATCTTGTAAATTCTTCCATTATTTGCCTTCTAGTTTCTGTCTTAATTTCTATTAATTTTGACCAATTTGTTCAACATATATGTTACTTTTTACTAAGTTTTTATATGCAAGTTTATGTTTTCTGAGTGTTTTCTTTTGTATTCTCTTCGACTTTGGTTATTGTTTTAACTGGCAACATTCCCTTCGCAATGAATTTAAAGGAGAAGATAAGGTCATGCCGCTAAGGCTTACAGTTTCTCGTGAAATATAACTTTTATGAAAGATAAAGAAGACTAATCCCGAACTGAACCTGCTCTTAGTGAACATTTTCCCAAAATCAAATTTATGGCTTTTCCTTGGACCTTGAGAAAAATCTGTAACTTATGGGCTGAGTAATTGTTTAAATTGTGTTTATTCAAATTTTTGAGAACTTGAAGCAACAAGTTTTTGTGCGTTCCCAATTCTCTCGGGAGCCAGAAGAATATCAATAAATAACCATTCGGGAAATTGATCTTGTAACAAGACAGGTTCCTCTGATTTATGTATATATTAAGCCCCCTGTTTGACAGCCATTTTTTTGGAAGAATAAATTTTTGCAGAATATGTGGTTAAAAAGTAGGAAAAAGTATTGGTTTACGTGAAGAATATTTATCGTGAAAAAGTGTGGCTGAAAATGAGTATGAGAAAAAAAGAGTTTTGAAAGAATGGTTACCAAATAGGGCTATAAAATAGCCAGTTATGGCTGTTTCCGAAAGAAGTGTAGGGCTTTGGGCCAATGACGCTCAAGAAGGCTTGACTACATGAAATTGTTTGAGGCCCAAGGGCACAGACTGGAACAACAAATAACTATATTTTAGCTTCTTTTTATTTCTCCCTTAATCAATCTTACCAAACATGCCCATTAAGGTCGCATTCATAATTGGAAATCTGAATAATAAAATTATTAAGCTTGTGAGTCTTGTTTGCCGTAGAAAGTCATGTAATTTGGATTGATTGTAGGCATTCTACTTACATACTTTGTCTATGGATAAAATGGACCACTTTATTTAGATATCCTCTGTAGTTGGACCACTGCGGACAGCATCTTGCTTTATTTCTCTGGAAAGCATCCTGTCCAGCTACCATCATTGACATCTACCTTCCATTATTAACACAATGTGAGGTTCTAAACTTTTTCACATTATTGTGAGCCGTGAGGGATATGTGTGTGTGTGTGTGTGAACCTATGTATGAACTCAAAAGTGTTTTTTTTTTTTTTTTGGTCAAATAGAAATGGAACTTCGTAACTGAGGTCCATTATTAAACTTACTAGTCGTCATCAAGTTTACTGATTCTAAAAAAGAAGTTTAATATTGTGTCTATTTTCATTTGGTTCTTGCTGCAAAGAATTAATGAAAAGGCTTTATTAGTAGTCACGTGCATAAGCCTCCATGACCTGAATGGTGAAATTTCTTGGAATGTCCACTCACGCTGTTCGAGATATAAACTGAATTAGAACCAGCAAGTTGAAATAAGTGAGTCACCAATTCCACCTTCAATTATCAGTGAAATAATGCATACAAAGCAGAGGATAAAAAAGTGTGAAATTTTTTGAAGTAACTTACCTTTATTTGAAGCCAATTTTACTTGACTATGTCGTCGTTGAACTATTAATATGGCCTTCATCTTAATTGCTTGTCATTATGCAATGAATCCATTACATTAATTGATTTACTCTCTCTCTCTCTCTCTCTCTCTCTCTCTCTCTCTCTCTCACACACACACACACACACACACACACACACACTCACACACACACACACAAAAACACATGCGCACGCACGTCCATCCATGCATGAAGTGTTGTGTATGATTTACAGTCTTATTTTGTAACTTCCTCTTCCTCTCTTCAAAGGCTCCCACCAAAATAAAATAAAATTTAGAAGTTTTAAAATAAAAAAAGGGATGATTGGGAGAAGAGATGAGGAATTTTGACAATTGATGATGTTTGGTATTGTAAAGGCCTCATCAAATCGAAGTACTCACTCACCAGAAGTCGTATCTAAAGCTGCATCCAGCGATGAAGAACTTAATGAAAGTGTGAAGACTTTATCCGAGAAATTATCAGATGCTCTTCTAAACATTCGAGCAAAGGAGGAATTGGTAAAGCAGCATGCCAAAGTTGCAGAGGAAGCTGTCTCGGGTATTAATTCACTCTCTTTGTGTGTGCCAGCGTGTTGAACCATATGTGGAAGGCTGCTTGTCAATAAAACTTCTAATTATCCTCAACAAGTTTATACTTGTGATCTTATAAAGTGAGAATTATATTTTATGAGTTTTATTATCCTCAAAGGGACACGTTACAATTAAGTAATTAGTGGGAGGGTAGTTTTTCACATTGTACTTGCTCCCCTTGGGTATGTTAATTCTTAGATTTCCGTATTCGCCTTTTCTTCTCCTTCGTATTTTCTTACATGTTGACCAAGGGGGAAATTTTTCTGTCATAAAAAATTAAACTATTTGGAATACCAGATTTTATCTACCTTGATTGATTTCAGGGCCTTTTTGCGGATCAAATCACATCAAATTTTCCAAATGAGGCTATTCTTTGTTTATATTTAATTTTGATGTTTATTTGAACTTAAATACTAGGATGGGAGAGAGCTGAAAATGAAGTGTTAGTTCTGAAGAAACAAACTGAGGTCTTAACTCAGAAAAACTCAGTCCTTGAAGAACGCGTTGGACAGCTTGATGAAGCCCTTAGGGAGTGTTTGAGACAACTTCGACAGGCAAGAGAAGAGCAAGAACAAAAGATTTATGATGGTGTTTCCCATAGAAGTTGTGAATGGGAATCAACAAAGTCAGAACTTGAAAACCAACTTGTCGAACTCCGTTCTCAGCTTCAAAGTGCGAAAACAGATGTCGTTAAGCTTGAAGACATGGAGAAAGAGAACACAATCCTTAAGCACGAGCTCCACTCCCAAGCCGAAGAACTGAAACTGATGACTCGTGAGAAGGACTTAAGCACCCGAGCTGCGGAAACTGCTAGTAAACAGCATCTTGACAGCATAAAAAAGACAGCAAAGCTTGAGGCAGAGTGTTGCAGGCTAAAGGCAGTGGCTCGCAAAACATCACCTGCAAACGATCTCTATTCTGTTACTTCATCAACAGTTTATGTAGAATCTATTGCAGATAGTCAGACTGATAGTGGAGATAGGCTATTGGTTATTGACAATTGCAAGATAAAAGGATTGGAACCGGTCGACAGCGGGTTTCGCCACCCTGAATCTCGGGTTTTAGTGGCAGAGAGTGATCAATTTAAGAATGAAAGACCTCTGGGAAGAAATCATATTGTTTCTTCTGTTGAGATTGATCTCATGGACGATTTTCTTGAAATGGAGAGGCTTGCAGCCTTACCTGAGACAGAGAGTGGACGCTGCCCTGAAACAGGAGCCCTGGGCGGGGAACAACCTTTAAAAGCTGAACTGGACACCATGATTACTGGGACAGCTGAACTCGAAGAGAAGTTGGAGAAGGTGGAAGCAGAGAAAGTAAATTTGGAGATGGCTCTAATGGAGTGCCAAAAACAACTTAAGACGTCCCAAGATCAACTAAAGGAGACTAAGTTGAAGTTGGTGGACCTGGAAACTCTGTTTGCTATGGTAAATGAAGCAAAGAGAGCTGCTGAGCTACAAGTCGAGGCGGCCAATGAAAGTCTCACCAAATCAACAAAGCATTTAGAAGAAGCCAAGGTCAATCTGGTCGAACTTCAAAATCGGTTAATAGTTACAAATGAGGAAGTTTGTAAGATCGAGTCCGAACTTAAAACTAGCAATATGAAGAAACAAGAAGCTGAGTTACGAGTCAAAGATCTGGAACTTGAGTTGGAAACCTTGTATTCAAGCATTGGTGCTTTAGAAGAAGAGGTTAAAAAAGAACGAAGTGTTTCAGGGGATGCTGTTTCGAGGTGTCAGACATTAGAAAAAGAGATTTCAAGAATGAAACTGGATTCTCAGCTTCAGAGATCGGCTGTCATTGAAGAGTTCAGAATCAGTCAGGTTAGTTGCTCAAAACACTTTGTTGGTTTAAGTTCATAGTCGTTTAGTGCGTATACAATGCAGTGGTCTTATATTTGACAGGAAGCCTCAAATATATTCATCCGTAATTTGACAGTTTACCATGAGTAACTTACACATTCCTGATTCTGACCTATAAAAAAAAAAATTATTTATTTGAAAACTTGCTTACTTATAAGTAAACCTTTTAACTTGGCAAAACATGCTATCAATCATGTGTACTTATCATTGTTTTATTTGCTTTAAAAGTTCCACCATCAAACTTGTTGGTAACAGTCTGGGGTTTCACTATTAAAAAGAACTCTCACTTTTTTTGTTCCAAGACCAATGGATTCTTACATGAAAGTAATTTTCTGTGTTTTCCTGATTCCCTTAATCGTGTCTTTAGTTTGGTAAAATTTGTGAAAATTCTGCATTATCTGAATCTGACTCGCTGATCCCTTGATCCCATATGGTTTCTGCAGGATAAAGAGTTGGCAGTGGCTGCTCGTAAATTCACCGAGTGTCAAAAGACAATTGCTTCTCTCAGTCGACAGCTAAAATCTCTTGCGACATTGGATGATTTCCTCATAGACTAAAGGAGGCCAGTAGAGCTCCTTTGAAAGCCATCTTAAGCTGGCGTAGACCCGTTGTCTTTGCATTATTCAGCATTATGTTGGAATAAGAATTGAGTGTTTAGATCAGATTTCAGATTTGTGATCAACATTAAATTGCAGAAAAAAGATAATAGGATGAAATTCAGAATCCAGGCAGGCAAAACACAAGTTTAACGGATACATGCACTTCTCTAATAGTGTTCTTTATTTAAAAGAGCATCTTGAAAAATCTAAGAAATAAAGAATAAATTTTTTATATAACACCATTTATATTTATTCATTTATTTTATTTTATTTTATTTTTCACAAACAATTATAACACAACAGTTTTACCTTTGATCTATTTTATTATATAAATTTCACTTAATATTTCTTTATAAAACAATATTGAATAAAAGCACTAAAATGTTTGTGCTTGTTTTCTAGTCAAGGACGAGTCCCACAAGGAAGCCAGAGGCTACCATTTACAGTAAATTCAAAACATGCAATGATTTCTTGCTTTATCTTGTGAGGACATTGTCGACAAGATTGTTTGCATCTGCAAGCAAACCAAAGTCAAAAGGTGAAGGCATTATAATTTGTTTTATTTCAACTTGGACATGAGAAACATAATTGACATTCTCAGTGTCTAAAATCCTGCAAAGTACTTGGCGAAGGTATTTTGGACTAACGCAGCAGCCCCTACTGCAGACTTTGTTAGCCAACTGAGCCCTACTCTCGACCGGTGCTCATCCGTTGGAAATCTTGTCAAGCATGCAAATTTCCTAACTGCAATATGGGGTCACACAATCAAATGAAATATCATCAATATTGCTCTTCAACCCATGCAGCAAGTTGGTTCCCAACCTCTATAGCATGTTTGAGAGTGATTATATGTACTGGGTATGATAAGTGGGATAGTAGTAGTGCGTCCTACAAAATGTGTCGAAAATAGTATGTTTAACTAGCTTAGTTTTCCGAACATGCACTTCAGTCTGAACAATTTAACTCCACTTTTTTCGCACCAGTAGCACTAGTGGACAGTATCCATCCAATTTGCTGATAAATGGCATTTGGTCAAAAAGATAATTATACTTCAAACAAAAAAATATGAATATAATTAGATAAACAGAAAAAAGGAAAGGAAGGGTAAAGGAAAGGGAAAGGGAACGGGAAAGGGCAAAAGAAAGCACGGCTGGGGATGAGGTGGGATGGGGTGAGGCTGGAGTAAAACCAGTGGGCCTGGGAAAGGGGAGGGTTGGGCCTTGAGGGAGGAGGGCGGGATACAGTTTTTCATTTTCCTCTTTTTACAGTCTTTTCCTCTTCTATACATTTCTTGTTAAAGCTATGTTTATCTTTTTCTTCTTTTTCTTGTTAAATGTGTTTAGCCATTTCACTCTGAAAACATAGCTCCACGCGCCTTGAATGGAAAATTGGTTGGGGACCAATGGTTACAATTTCTTCTATAGAATATAGCAAGGATCACTCTCACCTGAATGGCCAATGGGACCCTCCAAAGTTATCCCCTGGAGGAAACTTGGTGAAACAGCACCATCATACCTCCCAAGAGTCATCATCTCACCTACATTCTGAAACCTGCAGGAATATAACTCTGCTTAAGAACGCGTGCAAAATGTTTCCCACAGTAATATAGTCATGATACAGTAAAACAAGGCAATATATTTATATATAGAAAATACTTGCAAATAACTTAGAGATGTGAGGAGCATACAACAGTCAATTACCAAAACTGGCATTCACTTATATTCAAACAAACGTGCCAGCTAGTGCTAGCTATGAGTTCTGCAGACTATAACATAAAGATATAAAATAAATAATAACAAATTAGCTGCCGAAAATTGTCTACCTTGTGTTAAATAAGAATTTTAAAAATTCAATTATATACCTTCAAAGTTCAAGCATGAAGCAACAGAAATATGGCATTATAACAATTTTTTCCTTCGTGTCCTCATTGTTGTGCATAGTGGGAGAGCTTTGATTGAATTTCAATGGAGAGCTAAATGTTTTCACTATATACATGATTTTTTTTTTCTAGAGAACATGCTACATTGTGTCCTTTCTACCTATCCATTTCTCTAGTGATAAAGTACTAAAGTAATCTATTTCTAACCAGAAAGAATTAAGTTCTTATTTCTTAACAGCACACGAACCCTAAAACATTATTATTAACAAAAATAAAGACAATGTAAAAGATAAAAAATCTTGCATTGTAATTAAGATCTTACCTAAATGGTAGCAGAGGCTTGCCATTTATTGCTGCCCACAGATTCCAACCAACAAAATCTGCTTGCTGTAATGCTACCTGGGGAAAAAAAATAAAAAAAGCAGCTCAGGACCAATCAGTTTAGAGAAATTACCGTACACATACTGAGCAGAATAGATGAAATCTTCCTTCCTCTAAAATAAAACATTAATTGGTACCTGTGCAGTGGCTGGAAGCAAATTTCCATGTTTGTCTCTCAAAGCACAAGAGTCACCGACTGCAAATACACGCAGGTGACCCTTAACACGAAGTGTTTCATCTGTTTCTACTTGGCCCCTAGAATTAAGAGGAAGCGTGTTGAGATTATCGTTACGTTCTAACAGAGGAAGTTGAGGTTTAGTCCCAACAGTCCATAAAACTAAATCTACTTCCACAATTTGACTTTGCAAGCCCCTTTCAGCAGGCTGCAGCTCCAGTACTAGACTTTGAGGAGTACGAATTTCTGTTGCATCATAAGGAGCTTCTTTTGTGAGCTCATACAAAGTTCCAAACTCACCACCCTTTCTTAACCGACGGACAACATAACCTGGCAATAGTTGAACATTCCGAGATGAAAGAACCTGCCAATAAGAGGGATGCCACAAATGGGTGTCAGGAAAAAAACACAGAAGAATAACTCAAAATGGAAGCAAGGGCTTAAATCTTGGTCATGAAGGTTCCATTGTGCATAAAAGCGACATTTTATCTGAAATTGAGTAATTATAAATATCACACGTCTTACTTTTAATGCAGATTCCCTGTTGCCAGGTGGAGCATTTGGCAAGATTTCTTTTCCAACATTAATTGCCTTTACAACTCCCCTATTTTGCAGCCTTTCTGATATTGTGGCAGCCAACTCAACTCCAGAGTAACCACATCCTACAACAGCAACACGAATTGGAAAGTCCTTTCCAAAGTACGCACGCTCCAATTCTCTTAGCTTCTCATTAACTTTCTGCATTACATGGTATCAACATATAGAGACAGTTATCACGATTGACAAAACTGCTCAACTTTACCAGAAGTAGTGTTGACATAATATGAGCGTCCCCAGTTCAAATACTAACATGAGCTTCCTCAAGGGTAGAAAATGGTAATGCATATTCCACTGCACCTGGTACAAGATCAAGTTTTGCTTCAGCTCCAAGTGCAAGTACCAACCTGGCTGCCCACATTAAAGGGACATAAAATCAACAGAAACCATTTCAGAGTGCAAGAACCGCTCCATTTATATTCATCAAGATAAATATAATAGAGGAGCAAAAGTCAAATCCTCTAGCTGTCATTGAATTTCATTTACGTTATGAGAAGTTAAGCCGTTATTTTCCTTTGGACATCTGAGGTAGAAGTATCTAAAACATAATAAAAGCAGCAAAAGAATGTGAAATGCACCTAAAAATATGGAAGCATTATTAGCATGCAAATGTGAATGGATAATTATTCAATTTTGAGAAGCAATCTAAAGAGAGAACAACTACAAAACAAAAACCTGATATATATGGCTCTCTTTATCCTCTATTCCCTGTTCTAACTTTGCGTTAGGGTTCCATATCTGAATAAGCATTTAACTAAAGTTCCTGGATGGATGTTGACCACAACAGTTTAGGCTAGTCATGGAACAAAATGATTGAAACAAGAATAGAAAGTTTCTCTCACCAAAATTCACATGTAAATCTGTGCTCAAAGGAAATAGTATGAACTCAAGGAATCAAGAAAAAAGGTATACCAATCATATTCAATAAGGAGACCACTCTCTAAATGAACTATGCCTCCAGACGCAGTTACTGTAGCCCCATTCATTCCTAAATGGTCCGAGAGATGTAAGCATTTTACCCTGTCTCTAAAAAATTGCACACTGGTGTTTCCAAGAATGTCTGAGAATCGCGGAGCTATTTCCCATTCATCCACTTCTGCACTTAGAAAAAAAAGAGTGATGCATGAAGAAAATGAATTAAATATTGATTTAAAAGGACAGGAACAGTTTCCCCAACATACCTCCAGAGAGGAGCTCATATAACAATGGCTTAAATACAAAGCGCTCAGATTGGTCAACAAGAACCACCTGTTGCATCATCAATAAAAGTTGCATTTTCAAAGTTACACTTTTAAAGATGTCAAAAAATGTGGGTGAATAATAACATCATTCACAATTACATCTGTCAGTCACGAAGTTAATATTTGAATTTCCATCTTCCTCAGGACTCAAAAGCCATAGTAATAAGGTGTAGTTAAAATTGAAACGCCGACATTTCCAATATTTAATTATTCCTTTACCATTTTTTTCTAGATATTACGTTGAGCTTTTTTTTTTTTTTTTCCCATTCCATTGTGTGCATTGTATCACTGGGAATATCGAAATCCAATAAGATAATTTCTTTGTTTGCTTTTCCTCTCGCTCCCCCACAGGGGGTGGGTGACAAAGGGCTGGCATCTTGGTGCTATTTAACTGCTTTGAACTTTGAAATTACAAATTACAACTAAATTGGAAAAACACATTCTCATCTTACTCGTCATTTTTGTCAACTGAGAACCTGTTAAAAATGGAGCCTTGCGGCTGCTAGCCAAGGTGTATTATGTAGGCGGGTAGGAACCCAATGTTCTATTACATGGGAGGAAAAAATATCATTTTACAAATTATTAGAAATATCATTTTAATCAAGTGGAAATAACATGAAAAATGAACTTATCTATAATTAGATAATTATCAAGAATCCATATCCTAAATTAACATTCTAATCCCTAACATCTACCATCAGCCACAAGTTTTCAACTTTTACAGTAAATATTTGAAGGAGCATATATTATCCATATCTTGTCCGATGAGACAGAGTTACCATTAAGAGAATGTAAATAGAACTCTCTTTCAGAATAGGTTCTAAGGGGAATAGAACAAATAAACACTGAAAGTATTTCCAGCTTATGACATGCAGGCAGCACAAGTTCAGGTAACCTTTAGTCACATCATGCATGCAAAACTGACATCAGTTCAATGAGCTACCATTTGAAGCATTTAACGATGATCCCATCATGAACGAATTTGCAATGGTGCCCAGCTGTTTTATTTTACTAAGCTTTTATGGTTCATTTTCAGGCCTAGATTGCAATTATTGTTCATCTCGTGGTCCATAGAACTAAAGCAACACCAAATTTACCCCCTTAACAAGAAAGCAGCCTCCTTCATTCGGGGGAAAAAAATGTAAATGCAGATCAAAGGCAGATACACTCTTAACTTATTGTGGAAGATAATTTATTTTAGTTACTTGCATTAATGTATGTATAACACACACATAAATTAAATATAAGCATATACAGAGCACCATCATGGTTGACCAAGGTTTACTTCGATAATAAACGATAAACCCATCTTTAACGCAATTTACCTGGGGTTTCTTGTCATCAGGCCAAACAAGTGATTCCAATCTTAGTGCAGTGTACAGACCTCCAAATCCGCCACCTAATATGCAAACTCTTGGTCTCTGTGAACATGAATTTGTAGTTACAAAACCGAAAAGGCAGGGTCGGCCCTGAGAATTTTGAGACACTATGCAATTCATTATTATGAGGCCCTTAAACGTAAATATTTTTTCAAGCATAAAAAAAATTTAATATTAAATAGATAATATATTTTTATTTTAAAAGAAAACTTAGTAAAATCCAAAATTGAGTATTTATTGGAGGATCGAAAATTATCCTAAAAATATTGGAATCATTTCAAAACTCATAATAAATGGCATATTATGGACTCAAGAAAAAATTAATTTGAATAAACCAAATTGTAGTTATAACTGTGTAATATTTTTTTCCACATTAAACCATAATACCATTACAATATTGGGCTCATTTGGTAGCTCATAATTAACATGTATATTAAAGTCGAAAAAAAATTATTTTGAATAAGCTCCAACTAAATTAGAATCGATAAAAAAAATTATAGTTAAATGAATTTTTAATTAATTCGTCTTTTAGTTGGGCCACGTAGTTTCTTCCATTTTGAGACCCCTTAGGATTAGAGGCCCTAGGCCATTGCGTAGTTGGCTTGGTCCTAGGGCTGGCCCTGCGAAAAGGTGAAGTAGTTTTATGTTGAAAGCTTACTTCAACACCAGGTCATTTAATAATACAATTTGCATCACAAAAAGACCAAACATAAAAGAAAATGTGATAAAACACAGTACACAATAATCTGCAACCAATGTTTGTATTTGCATTATAGACCATGAAATGAGCTGCATTATTTTGCATTGCTTATTGCATTTAAAATAACTTCGCATTGTCGCAAACTTATTGAGCTGGGATTGCTCAAAGTATAAACTCGGGAAGAACTGTAGTACTATAGCGTCCTCAAGAATCGGTAGCAAAATAAATATACCTACTTCAATGATGGCCTCCCTGTCTCCAATATAACCTTAAAACGCCACCACAAGAGTACCGAAACTGTATCTTTCTTTCCACACTACATTCTAGGATCGAAACGGAGCCTCAAAATTCGATGCTGCATGACATATTGACTAGTTTGGCCAAGCAGTTAATTCTCTAAATTGATTGATAAAAAACTTAATAATAGATGAACTAAAAACTGATTCACCTACATAACAGTCATCTTCCTAACCTACATCTCGGTGCTTTACAAACAACTGAATGCCATCTCCTCATTTTTGCCTAAGGGACCCATTTATGCTTGAATGCCGTCTGTTTGAGCCTTGATAAATTTCACTTGTGTATAAACTCTCTGATTATGCACTCAATTTCTTGATTGTCTACAATTATATACTAGAAACCATTGAGGACTGCCCGCGTCTTTCCCACAAGAAAAACAATCAATCCTCCGTGTACAAAAAATTGAACTGCTGCTTTAATCACTAATTCGTACATTACGTACTTGAACTGAAACATTTTCTTGAATTGTAAATTTCGTCTTTATTATTCGCAAAGATAAAATGGGGCGAGAACACAAAAAGGCACAAACAGGCCAAAAGTCTCTTACCTTGTTATTTTCAGGCCACGCATAAATGGGAGGCCGAGCTTCACTTTCAGAAATTTCCATAACGCCCCCGTACCTTTCATTTGTTGCCGAAGCAACAAAATGGAATCGACGCCTAGCAGAAAGAATCCACGAACTGGTTGAATTCTTACGCGAGCGACCCGTAAATAATTTTCCCCGTGTAAATTGCCGGTCTAAAAATTCGAGACAGCAATAAAAATGGTTAATTAAATCAACTCAAAGATGGTGCTCATAGCATAGTATAGAGTGAGATAAATGAGAGGTCGGCGGGATACGTTGGAGATATGCTAGGGTCGCCGCGGAAGAAGAAATTGTGTGAGCCATTTCAGTTGCCTTTGGGGCCGTCGTCGGCGGGTGCGGTGGGACGGTGACGGGGGTTGCACATGACAATTGAGCGAGTTTGGCCAAGCTTCAAAAGTTTTTTTCAAGGACTAATGGCAGCATTAGTCCCCAACCTATTCCTTCAAAGTGATCCTCGTTCTAATATTTTTTTTTTCACATCAAGTCTCCACTCTATAATTTCTTTGGCACCTCGGTCCTCTATGGACTGAAACTGTCCAAAATACCATGAATATGCATGTGAATTTCTTTAGGGGCAAAAATGGTAAATAAAATTTAATCTAATGAAAAGCAAAGAGTATTTCCCACAGCAGATTCTTTTAATTGCACTTAATGTCTTCAATTTTTATTCATTTTAGTACCATTAATATTTTTGTGATGCACCCTTATTTGTCGGTTTCCATTAGTTAGCACATATAACATGTGATAAAGGTATTCGTTTCAACTAAATTTCCTGATAGAGATTATTCATATATCTTTATTGATTATCAAAAATTTTGTACGGATATCTAGGAGTTGATAAAATAGTTTTTTATAGAAAAGATTTGCTTATGATAGATACATAGAAAGTGTCGTAAAACACGGAAATGACTTGCTTGATGTACTTACCGGTCAAAGTTCGCTACCTACATGAAGTAATAGTGGGTTCGGCAGAGGGGCGAGGCTTGACTACACTCGTTAGCCTCTATCACAGCCCTAATCAAATACCAGAAATCAACAAAAACCTTCCCAGCAACAAATGGCCACCAACCTCACATCCAGCCTGTCTAATACGTGCCACCTCCAAAAACCATGAACCAGCCACAAAGAATGCCAAAAACCAATGACCTGTAAAACCATGACAAATATTTTGAAACAAAAAGGCTTAGGGCTGTGTAACAAATAGCGAGAAATACACCATAGGTCATGTGTGTGAGAATAAAATGATCAATGTGATTTTGGTAAGAGGAAGAAGTGGAAAATATGACAGTGGGTGGAGAAGATATGGGCCACAGAGCCTAAGATGATCCTTATGATAGTGTGGTGTGTGGATATTTCTAACCATGCATTAATGGAGAGTATGAAACATAAAAACTAAAAGGAATGATGGAATAATCAAAAGGAAGGTTTTTTTGTATTGATTGACAGTGGAAGCACTCATAGCTTTATAGATGAGAGACTACTCTAGCAATTGATATATTGTACTGTCCAAACTAAACCACTTATGGTAATTGTGGCTAGTGGAGAAAAAATAGAGAGCGAGGCAGTGTGCAATCCCTCGATTTGGACGACAAATGGATAGAATGCGGTACAATTGAGGATACTTAAACTTGGAGGCAGTGATGTGGTGCTAGGAGTTGACCGGCTGAGCCAGCTTGGGCAATGATTTTCAACTATGTTGAAAGCAGCATTAAGTTCCAGTATAATGGGGGAAGTAGTGGAGTTAAAGAGTAAGAACTCCAATGGAACACTGAGTATGATTGAGGGAATCCAATAACAATAATGGTAGTGTTACGCCTCTTCTGGAGGCTCCAGGTCATCATACGTGTTACGGCCAGATGGCAGCTAAGCTCACATTCCACATTGCCATCCTACCTAGTCGAGGCGATGCATCACTTCATCCATGTGCCATTGAAGAACTAACCATCCAAGGTTGAGGTGAAGTGCCACATCTGCCGCACGAAGAAGTATGAGGCAACTGGCCTCCTAGCTAATAGAAGGCATCTTCTTACATCGTTTCTTCCAAGGAGATTTCTTGAATAAATCTTGTGATTGATTTATATGATAACTCTACAGTACGTACATAAAAAGTCAAATAGTCACTCTATAGTTTAGAGGTCGGACTAAACTTTAGTGTGGCTGTGCGTTGGATGGAATGATACCTACGAAAAGTTCTCGACCCTCATGATGTGGCAATGTGTCACCTCATTAAATGATCATCATTTATTTTCTACTACTATAAAAGCTCACACATTGTGTAATTGAGAGGTAATGCAACTATAGACTCTCAAAGCAATACGTTTGCTCTCAATATATTCACTTCATATCCTCCCCGATCCATGTGAACTTATGATTTGTCCAAGTGTGCATGAGGCTTACATGAACGTGAGGACCCGACATATGTTGGCCAGGTCACCCCTACAAAAACGAGGACAAGAAGTACGAAAAGCAAGATTATGGAATGATGGCGTCTCTACATGCTATACCAGAGGAAGAAGGGGGCAAAACGCGTTCAGAAATTACAGCTGTAATAGATGCAGATAAGGATGTATTTGAAGAACCAAGGGCTTACCTCCCTCCAGATGTCATGAACACCACATACCCCTTAAAGGAGCAGAACATTTCAAAATTACGCCATGTTGATGCCCTTACATACAAAAGACAAAGATAGAAAATATGGTGCATGAGATGCTGGCCCGTGGCATAATTCAACATAGCAGCACTATTAGTCAAAAAGAAATATGGAATTGAAGATTTTGTGTTGATAACAGGCAACTCAATAAATTGACAGTTAAAAGATAAGTTTCCTATGCCTCTAATTGTGAGCTACATGGGTCCAATTATTTTTCCAAAATAGACTTGAGGGCTGGTTATCATCAGATATGGGTGGCTCCAAAAGATTTCACAAAATAGCCTTAAGATACACCAAGCTTTATATGAGTTTAAGGTCGTGCCCTTTGGACTCACAAATGCTTCAGAAATATTTCAAACCTAAATGAATAAAATCTTTAAAAATCAGTTGAGGAATGCATGCATTGGTATTTTCTCATGACATACTTATTCATAGCTCTGACTTATCTACCCTCTGTCAACACTTGCATGAAGACCTTGTTTTGATTTCCATTTTTTTTCAAAATACATTTTTCTTTCACTTCTTTTCAACAACACATTTCAATAAAATAATATTGTACACAACTAAAAAAAAAAAATCATTTTTTAAACACACATTCTCTATCAATATATTATTCCAAAATGTATTCTACCCAAATAACAGGGCTCAATCAGGCCCAAAGTCTTGAAATTTCTAAGGCAACATCAATTATATATGCCAAATGAGTAAATGTAGTTTTCGCCAAAATCGAATAGAGTATATGGGACACATCATTGGTTAGCGGGTGTTTGACAGTTTCATTTTCAAGTACACGTTCTATTAATAAAATAATTTTACATGTAAATCTAAAATCTTTCATTTCTTCTTAAATCGATATTTTCCAAAAATCACTATTACAAAATTTATTTTCAAAGGGGCTTAAGATTTTGTTTGTCTTTCATTATTTCAAAACATTATTTGCTACAGTAAGATTTTCCACCACACATCTACCCAATAAAATATTTTACACACAAACCAATAAAATTACTTTAAATTTCAACCACACATTTACCCAAAAATACTATTCATTACTTCATTTTTTCTACAATAATGGGAGACAAACACACACTAAATAAACTGTTAGGCCCAAATTTGTAATTAGCAATTTCTAAATTTGTAATCGACAATTTTCGTATTCAAAATATGACTTATTTAAATCAAAGTCAACAAATAATTTTAATTACATATTTTATGGATCTTACAACTTTTCAATCACACATTTCATCAACTTCTATCAAAGTCTACTAAAAATGTAATTTCCCCTACCAAATAGAAGTTCAAGTTCCCACCATATGACATGGGAATAAACAAAACCAACCATGCCCATAATTACTTGTGCTTCTTCTTCTTCTTCTTGTCCTCACCATCCTCTTTATTATCATTATATTTGCTTCTCTCTCTCTTTCTAGAAGAGAAGATGTTGGGAGACAAACACACACTAAATAAACTGTTAGGCCCAAATTTGTAATTAGCAATTTCTAAATTTGTAATTGACAATTTTCGTATTCAAAATATGACTTATTTAAATCAAAGTCAACAAATAATTTTAATTACATATTTTATGGATCTTACAACTTTTCAATCACACATTTTATCAACTTCTATCAAAGTCTACTAAAAATGTAATTTCCCCTACCAAATAGAAGTTCAAGTTCCCGCCATATGACATGGGAATAAACAAAACCAACCATGCCCATAATTACTTGTGCTTCTTCTTCTTCTTCTTGTCCTCACCATCCTCTTTATTATCATTATATTTGCTTCTTTCTCTCTTTCTAGAAGAGAAGATGTCGAGATCTTGTGAACTGAACTATCTTGATCGTCTTCATTGCTATATCGTCTTCCTTTTCAGTATCTTCACCTTCATTTTTTTGGTCCGAGTGACTACCATTGGCATCTACCTGTACTTGTCGAACCGGTTGAATAAGGTACCCTGTGCCATAACCATCTTGGTCCAAGTGACTTCAATCGATATCAACCTCTAACTGCCCAACCGATTGAATAAGCATTCGGTATTTGGATGTCTATTTGACAATATCTGGTTTTCCGCTCTCCCTTTCTCTTCATATTTTGAAAGTTGTAATATTCCTATAGATAAATAATATATGTGAAGGTAAAATGGATATGTATGCAAAAATACCAATGAAGAACCAATATATATAAGCATAATACAGTTAGTTAAAAAAATTAAAAAAGTCAAAAAAATTGGTAGGGCATGTGACTCACCACGCCCCACCCCCATTCGACTAGTGATAGTTGTCAAATAGGGGCTTACTTATTATTTTTAGTCCTTGCTTGACAATCATTAAAACAATATTTTTGGGAAAAAATAAGTTTGTAATAGTGATTTTTTTAAAAATGTGTAGTTAAATGTAGAAAAAAATTTAAATTTACATATAAAATATTTTTTTGTAAAAATATATAATTGAAAATGAGTTTGAAGAAAAAAAATTGTATTATAATAGTTGTCAAACAGGGGCACAATAATCATCACTCACTAAAGTTTTCATTGTAAAGAATGGGCAAATTACATACATCCCCCAAGAGTTTTCAACAATTTAAAGGTACCCCTCATTTTTCTAAAAATTACACAACCCTATTTCAGCTGTTTAATAAGTCCCCTGTTTGACTCTATTATTTAAAAACTCATTTTCTTAAAGAGTAATGCTACATGTACAAGGGAATTTTCATAGAATTTTTATAGGATTACACATGGTACAGATTCATTGACAGATGAAGAAAAAAAATAAAAAACTATCTGCAAATCAAGTGCATCACCTATTGGAATTCTTCTGTGAAAGAACTCCTGTACTTGGGAAAATTTTCCTATTTTAAAATTTATTTTTAACTACACATTTTTTTATAAAATATTTTGCACATAAAACTAAAAATCTTTCCTACTTTTTAATCACATTCTCAAAAAGTTCACTATTACAAAACTCATTTTCAACCGAAGATAAGGCCCAAACATAGGTTAAACGTACATCACCTAAAGTTCATGACATTTTTATAACCGTTTCCTCCATTTTCTAAAATTACACAAATCTTCTTTATCTAAAGTTTTTAATAACGCTTACCTCCCTTTGTTCTTTTCTTTCACGTGTCATATAAGAACTTTTTTTTTCATCTTGTGACTTCTTTATAATTTAATATGTAGATATATTAGCACCACGATTTTTATTTGTTACACAACATTTTAATTCCATTTAACCTCCTCAATATTTGTTCTTTGTAGCAATTATTTTCTCAATTATTTCATCGAATTCTTATCTTTAACATTCCATTAATTAGTACATCTCGTTCTTGATGATTATTTGTCAAAATATTTTGTTTCCATACTTTGAAATGAGGGGAAAAAAAATTCGTACTTAATCCATTTATTAAAATATGATGAGAAAATAAGTTGTTATACGTTGTTTCAACGGATTTTTTTGGACATAAACTGTTATCAAATACAAAATATATTAACTAATAAAAAATTTGAAAATAAAAATGCTATAAAAAATTGTCATGGACATAAATGTTATAATTAGTAAAGATTGAGAACCTTAAATGTAAATAAGATGTCGTACAAGAAATAAAAATCGTGACGTGAATATAATTACTCTAATGTAATTCCTAAAATAAGCTTTTTAACATTTCTAACTAAACCAATAATAAAGTATTATTTAGACAACTGATTCTTAGAGAATACATCAATAGATTCTATGATTTAAGGTACTCAAATTACATTTACTTAAGAAAAAATAATTAGGACAATCAGAATAGTATCTTGATAAAAATAAAATATTATACATTTGATTTTGGCTTTAAATCAATCCTATTATACAAAATATAACAAAATACTTAAAAAACACGTGTATTATTCATTTAAATTTCACTCGATCAATCATTCAGTAACTTCATTTTCTTGTCAACACTCTCTTGAAGCAAAAAATGATAAGAACTATTTATAAATTTGCAAACTAACGAATATTTAGAAAATGTAATCATTTTATTTATCACCTTAAAAAAAAGAAAGCATTTCGCTTACAAATTTGTAAGCAATCATTTAAGATGAAATCACAACTAGAATTCTCAATCTTGTGTGCTCCAATGTACTTATTCAAATCAATTAAATGTTGAAGTATTTTTCAGATAATTGTTGATCTAATAATAGTTTGTTGTTGATTTAAAGCGTGTTTGAAAAGTTTTTATAAGCGATTTTAATTATAAATGAATAAAAATAAATGTTGAATAAGTGAATAGTACTCCCACATCATGCATGAATAAAAAAGTGGGTTGTTAAATAGGAGTCAAACATAGAGTTTTAGATGTGTTAAAAATGATATTTTAGGTATTACATTATTTTTAAATGAGTCACGAGATTGAAAAAAGTTCATTAGTTTATTTCAAACATCATTTATACTCATGCTAACATATGAAATAAAAGTGGTCAATGCAGCTATGTATTATTCAAACTCGATATAATGGAGGTTTGTATAGTTTTCAAAAAACAAAGGAAGTGTCTTTGAAATTATCATAAATTTTATGGGTGGTATATGTCATTCAAAACTTGAAATAAGAAATATTTTTATAATTTTTGGAAAAGGATGAGATGTATCTCAAGTTGTCATAAACCTCAATAGAGGTATGCATTATTCAAAACTTGACCTAAGAAATGTTTGTGTAATTTTTGAAAGGGGAATAAGTATCTCTAACATTGTGATAATCTGAGAAGGTATACATAATTTGCCTTATACAAATATATATATCATTTATGTAGCAATATGAATTTTATCGAACTTGCGACTTAATTTCAAGCGAACGATTTGTTGGACTATTTTATGACAACTAGATCGTCTAAGTTATAATTTTGTTTCAATCTAATAATTATGTTGAAGTTTGTTAGCTCAACAACTAGAAAATATTGACGCGAGAATAGATTGTTTTCAACATCCCGTTGGCGTTATGTTATTATTTAATAGAAGAGTTGTATAATTGAAATAATAACATTTTATAACTCGAATTATTGAAGCATATAACCAAATGAATATTTCAAATTGACGATCAAAGTTTTTGTGTCGATTTAACATGCACCGGCTAAGACTTGTCAAGTACAGTTGTGGTATATTGTGCATATAATTTATTTAGGAGGAGGTGGTGGTGGGGAGGGGGAAGGGGGGCATGTGACAAAATCTTGTATCTTGGTAGTTTCAAAATATGTATCATGGCTTTTGTTGTATAATTGCCAAATAGCAATGAATGTGTCAGCAGTTGATTTATATCGTATAACCGAGGGGCGTGAGAGTGCAGTCCCATTTTCAAAAGAAAACAAAGAAGGCCGCATTAAAATTTAATTTTTAATTTAAGTGAGCTAATAATTACTTTTAATTATATATTTTGCAAAATTCATAAAATATATGATTAAAATTAATTGTTAATTTTTACTTAATTTTAAATTTTTTTAGCTAAATTAAATAGGGGCTTAATTTTTGGTCAACTAATTGTACAAAAAACCTCTCATTGCCTATTAAATTTAAGGTTTGAAGCTTCGCCTGGCAAAAATAAAAGATTTTGGATTTTATGACACATTTTTGAAAGATTTAAGATGTCTAGTGCTATTTATCCTATTTTAAAACACTATCTTTTATATCATTGAATTTTTCTCACTCCAAAGGCTCCAATCCCAATTTATTCTCCGTGTGTGATAGGATGGCAATGGGGTGGGAGCAGGATCGGAGCAATCTCCCCCGCCCCACCAAGCAATTCCCCCTCCCTGTCACCCTTTTAGGGTGGGGAGGGGTGGGGTATTATCATTGTCTCGTTTACTACTCCGTTTAATTTTTATTTTTTTTTAAGTTTTTGATAATTTATTTTTATACCCCTATTTATTAGATTTAGAAAAATAATTTTAGTTGTCATTTTCTATTAGAACTAATGAAATTTTGTGAAAATTTTCATTTGAAGTATTGAATTCCAAAAAAAATTAAATTAAACGGGCGGGACACCCGTTACCTGTCCTCACCCCGGGACAAAATTCTTCTCCCCGTCCCCGAACCGAATACCCGATTACCCCTGTATCGGGTTTGTTGATTTTTTTTGCCATTCCTAATGTGTGATTTTCTTTCCTTTAATTTATTTTTCATATTCATTTTTAATTAAACATTTACATAATAAAATATTTTACAAGTAAATTCAAAACATTTCCTTGATTTTTAACCATACATTTTTCAAAAAATACTATTTAAAATTATGTTATTTAAATTTTAAGGCGCCAAATTTGAGGAAATCCTATTAAATCCTTGTGTGGTGCAAAGGATAGACTGATGAAAAACTTTGCATTGTATTTTTCGGCTAACTCATTTTAAAAGCTCTCCCCAAATTCTTCGAACTTGGAGGAAACAACAAAAATTGGAAGATTAACTGAAAGAAGGTAAGTTTACTTATTATTATTATTTTTTTTGAGCTTTCAAGACTTGTTTTGCATTTCTTTCCATTCAATTTGTTCCCTTTTTTTAATTCCTCACGTGTTCAACATTTCTGAACACTCTCCGCAAGAGATTTTGCACTGCATGAATGTATGTATGTATTAACTGAAAAAAGGTTAGTTTACTTTTTTTTTTTTTTCTGAGCTTTCAAGACTTGTTTTGCATTTCTTTTCATTCAATTTGTTCCCTTTTTTAAATCCTCACGTGTTCTTCAACATTTCTGAACATTCGCCGCAAGAGATTTTGCACTGCATGTATGTATGTATGTATGTATGTGGGGTGGCGTGGGGTGCGCCAAAATGTGGTTGAGCGGCAAAGTTGAATCTTGTGCATATTTAAATTTATCAAACAGGTGATCCTCTAAGGCGAGGCGGTTCAATAATGTATTTAATACGTGATGCTACTAAAAATCGTACATGTTGAATTTCGAGCTGACGACTAAGAATGAGCACGAACGTGATCTTTCGATATCTGAAACAAAGGCGTCGAGGTGTGTCCTTATCTCCCCTCCGATGCTTAAGTTAGAAAGAGAATATGAAAAGCTTGGATGCTGAAATTGTATGTAAAAACGTACCTCAATAATGATCCAACATTTCATATTTATAGAGACAGGTAGTGCACTCCTAGCAGGACTTGACATCTTTATTTTTAGGAATTCTAATTGGGATAAGTGTTGGACCACAATCATAAGTCTAATCACACATTAACTATAGTATTTTTCAAGATAGACTCATTTTGGACCTAGGATCCTTGAAGTGAAGTATTAGAGTTCTTAAGAGGTAGGAACTATTCGTGCTTGAGCATGAAAGAAGTTGGGAATTTGGCTAAGGAAAAAACCCGTGGACTCACCCTCGAGGATAACCAACGTAAATGTCACAGGTACTCACCGGACGTCCTCGAGGTATCTCGAGGACTGGTTGATCCTCGAGCACATGAGTTTCATAATTGTAAAAAACGAGCGCTGGGAGTCCTTGTGCTCGAGGTGTCTCACTTGTGACCACATCATTGGCCCCCTGCATCCATTCATAAAGCTCGAGAATTAGGAGTGATGCACATAATTTCGATACAAAATGACAACGAAATGAATGCTCGTGTTTCGGATAGGTCGAGATAGCTCAATGTCATTACTTCATGAGCGCTGATTGCTCGAGGTAAAGTAAGGCGGTTACTAAGGATCATTGGATGGTTGACACTTGACAAGATCCAACGGCCCATGTAGCGACCTTTGGGCTTCCAGTTCAACGCCTATAAACCTCTTTTACCTTTCATTTTTCACTTTTCACATCACTGTAAATTTTCTCTGCAAGGTCGTGCTCGAGCTAAATACTTAGGAATTCTCTGGGGCTTCAAGTGATTTTGAGGTAAGGCTTGAGACTTTAAGTTATTTCCTTAGTTTTACTTTAGTGATGTCTACCAGTGAGAGTGGTCGAGGGTCTGATAGCTCGAGTAGTAGTGAGGATGGTGCGGGCTCGATTATACCTATGGCAGTGCCTTTAGATGCCCGACCTAGGAATCAAAATAACATCGAGTTTAAATTTCCCGATGAGCCCTGTAAGTTTAAGGAGCATCTGGCCATGGGGGCTGCTTGAATCTCCTCAATCAAACATCGGGAGTGAAAGATTTGATCAAAATACTGAAAGCTGTCCAAGGGAAGAAACATATTACTATGTGATCGCATAGCTTTAATTATATGCGGTCGCAATAGGCGCTTCAGCGAATTTCAGAGTCCAGTTTCAATGTTTTATGCGACCACATGACTTACTACTATGAGGCGTCATAGTTCATTCCCGACACGAAAATTCTGATTTTCGAATTTAAGTCAACTACCTATAGAAACAACTATAAATACATATTTTAAAACCCTAGAACAGAAGAAGAACGTACAGAACGCCTACAAACTTCATTCTTCATTATTTTGCTCATTGATTCATGAATTGTAACTAAACTTTTACACTTGGTCGAAGGAGATTGAAGCTTC
>CAIGRB010102682.1:9990-21685 GCA_903798255.1 Fraxinus quadrangulata | reverse complement strand
AACTTTGTTAAGTACATTGCCCAACAACTTTTGGGCTTTTACGTTCTAATTTTGTCAATGATATGCTCGACCCTTGCTTTGAAATATTGTGCATGTGTTTATCTCAATCAGTCAATTATTATTAATTAGCACGATGACTAGCTTAGCACTGATTTAGGTTTAAGCTCAATGTATGACCTTAAGTAGTTAAGCCCGGCTCTGAAGGCGGGGTCTTTAGTAAAGTTTTAGGGTCGACCTTTGGGTCGAGCCAAACACAAAGTAACTGATCTCGAGCTCTATGACTGAGATTTGAATAATGTTTTAGGGTCGACCTTTGGGTCGAGCCCACCACAAAGTAATTGATCTCGAGCTCTATGGTTAAGATTTGAATAATGTTTTAAGGTAGACCATTGGGTCCAGCCCAACACAAAGTAATTGATCTCGAACTCTATGGCTGAGATTTTAATAAAGTTTTAGGCTCGACCTATGGTTCAAGCCTAATGTGATGTGATCCAAGAAAGGCAAAAAACTTATAAAGATCTGGCTCAACTTGAAGAGAAATCAAAGACAAGATCAAGAGTTACGGATGATCAAGGAGGCCATGGAATGAGTTGTCCAAGATGCGAGGGCCAAGAGCTCGAGTGCAACAAGCCAAATAACAACTTACATGTTGGACGTGAAGGTGGAATCAAGTTGGGTGCGTTGGATTCAAGATTTAGAAGATATATGAAAAATCGAGCAGCGTGGATGAAAACATGCATACTATCATCTCGGGTGTCGGATTTCAGTCATGAGTACAATCCGAAACGGCACGAAATTCTGTACAAGAAAAAAAAGGATTCAAAATTAAAGCTATGCGGTAGTTGCGGATCTGGACGCGGATTTTTTCGAATTTCGCGTAATCTTCTATTATGTTAAAATTCTATTCTTGGTATCTTTTGTAATATTTTAGACTTTATTTCCGTTTTAACTAGGTTTTATGGGTTCCCCATATATATACATGACTCATTATATTCATTGTAAACACACAATTATTGAGATTATTATTTTGTTTTAATTTTGAACTTATCAAGAGTTAAATTCTTGTGACGTTCTACAAATTCAAAGTAAGGTTATAAGTTTTGTGATCACGGGTCAATATATTATTAGTGATTGTCTTGGTTCAATAATTTATTGGGTCGAACTTTTCAAACGTTGATTCTTGACTTTCTGGGTTGTTATAATTTGTCGTGGGTTCCGTATCTATAATTGCTATGTAAGTTCACATCAGTTGGTATCAGAGCTTAGGCTCCAGAATCAAGGTTATATCCTTTTCCTTTTTCGTTTGAGTCTTTATTTCTTTTTTCTTGCGTTCTTCGTTTTAAGTATTTTGATCTGTAATTTTTTCGTCAAAAATTCAAAGTTATTTTTGTGCTCATTTTAATTTCAAATCAACTTACATTTTCTTTATCGGTGTCATAGTTGAATTTCGAGTAAAAAAAATTTAGAAAATTTAGAAAATTCTGTAAATAGTCAAATTCAAAGAAAAAAGTATATTTGTTATTATTTATCTCGAAAATTGTCAGCCAATTACGTTATCTATTGTGTAAAATTCAAGGACCACTTTCTTGAATTCCAATTACATTCCAATCATCTAATTCAATTCATTTTCTTTTTTGAGTATTCAAAATCTCACTCAAAATTCGGTTTGAATTCTACGAGAATAATTCCTGATTAAGTTCGAATTAAATCTTTGAAGCACTTTTAAGAAAACATTGAGTGGAAAAAGGCACAGTGATGAGACTAATAGAGGGAAAAAAGTCAATTTGAGTGATACATGAGAGTATATACGTGAGGCAAATTTCAAAATAGATTTAGGATGTTTGACAGGGACGGTTCTACTTCAAATGGGAAGGATAATCAAGTCAACATGTCGGATGAGGTGATACGACGGTTCGAAAGGTTGTTTGAGGGTGTGAAAGACATATTGGATAGGAAAGATACATTGCTTGCTAATTTACGTCGAGAACAATATAGAGAAATTCCTAACGCAAGGAGGCAAGGAAGGCGGGGCCATAGAGCGGAATATGCTGGTGATTGGGAAGTGGATATTGATATTAATGAGGATGCATTGATGGATGTCGAGTTAGGAAGAATGGGGGATATAGGAGTTATGCATGAAAGGAGGGATATAGATCTTATTGGGGATGGTATTGATAGAAGCATGTGCAACATCAAGATGACAATTCCTTCATTCAAAGGAATGAGTGATATGGAGGCGTACTTGGAGTGGGAAAAGAAAGTGGAGTTGATATTTGATTGTCACAACTACTTGGAGGAAAAGAAGGTAAAAATTGCGGTGCTTGAATTTATCGATTATGCTATTATTTGGTGAGATCAAGTAGTAACATCTAGGAGAAGGAACCATGAGGGCCTATTCATACTTGGGAAGAATTGAAGGCTATCATGAGGAAGAGGTTTGTGTCTAATCATTATTATAAGGAGTTTCATAAAAAAAATGTAAAGCTTCTACCAATATTCTAGGAGTGTGGAGGATTATCACAAAGAGATGGAGATTGCGATGATTAGAGAAAATATTGAGAATGATAGAGAGGCCACCATGGCCAGATTTTTAAATGGTTTGAATAGGAATATAGCTAATGCGTCGCAGCATTATGTGAAATTGGAAGATATGCAACATGTAGCTATGAATGTGGAAAGACAATTGAAGAGGAATGGAACATCTAGGTATTCATCGGGCTCTTCGGGTTCCAACTTTTCTTGGAAAATGAAGTGAGATAATAATAAAGGTGATTGGGCTGTTTCAAAAGGTAGAACTGAGCTACCGAAGGAAAAAGAGGAAGTTGCTAGCAAGGCTACGCCCAAGGTGGATTCCCAATCATCCAGGAATCGGGATATCAAGTGTTTTAGGTGTTTATGATTGGGACACATTACTTCTCAATGTCCAAACAAAAGGATGATGATCTTGCGAGACAATGAAGAAGTGGTTAGTCACGGTGATGGTGAATATGATGACATGCCTAAATTGGAAGAAACTAGCCATGGTGAGGAAGTGGAATATGTAGTGGGAGAGCTATTGGTTACACGGCGAGCTCTTAGTGCTCAAATCAAAGTGGATGACTTGAAACAACAAAGGGAGAACATATTTCATACGAGGTGTCATGTCAACAACAATGTATCTAGCATAATAATTGATGGGAGTAGTTGTACCAATATGGCTAGCACAACACTTGTTGAAAAATTGGGATTAACTATGCTCAAACATCCTAGACCTTATAAACTGCAATGGTTGAATGAGGGTGAAGAGGTTAAGGTGAATTGGAAAGTATTTGTGAGTTTTTCAATTGGGCGTTATCATGATGAGGTGATGTGTGATGTAATTCCTATGCATGCCGGACATATTTTGTTGGAGAGGTCATGACAATATGATAGAAATGTTATTCATGATGGTTACAAAAATAGGTACAACTTTACTAAGGACGAAAAATCTATTACACTTGCCTTGTTGACACCACAGCAAGTGTATGAAGATCAACTTAAATTGAGGAATGAGGAAGAGAAAAGAGTGAGAAAAAAAGAATGTGAATTGAACTTTCACAATAAGAGAGCAAGAGAGAAAATAGTAATGTGGATAAGAGTGAGAAAAAAAAGTAGAGTCACAAGAGGGTGAAGAAGAAAATAGAGAGGTGACTAAAAAAATAGTAGAGCCACAAGAGAGAAAAGAAATAGAGAGTGAAAAGGAGAAAAAACAGCGCCAATGATGCTTCTTGATGGACTGGGGGCTCCGTGACAGAGGGTTAGTTTTGAGCGGATAAGTTTGTCGAAGGAAGACCTGAACGTGTATTCACCATGGCTTTTGATAGCGCTTCCCACAGACAGCGCGAGTGATACTATCAAAAATTGAACATGTTGGATTCTGAGCTTGACGACTGAGAATGAACACGAACGTGAACTTTCGGTATTTGAAACAAAGGTGTCGAGGTGTGTTCTTGTCGCCACTTCGATACTTAAGTCAGAGAGAATATGAAAAAGCTTGGATGCTGAAATTGTATGTAAAAACGTACCTGAATAATGATCCAAAGTTTCATATTTATAGAGGTTGGTAAGCACTCCTAGCAGGACTTGGCATCTTTATTTTTAGGAATTCTAATTGGGACAAGTGTTGTACCAGAATCATAAGTCTAATCACACATTAATTGCATTATTTTTCAAGATAAACTCCTTTTGGACCTATGATCCTCAAATTGAAGTAATTGGATAAGGTTAGAGTTCTTGGGAGGTGGAAACTATCTGCTCTTGAGCATGAAGGAAGTTGGGAATTTGGCTTGAGCATGAAGTTGGGAATTTGGCTAAGGAAAATACCCGAGGACTCACCCTCGAGGATAACCAACATAAATGTCACAGGTGCTCACCGGACGTCCTCGAGGTATCTCGAGGACTGGTTGATCCTCGAGCACATGAGTCTCATAATTGTAAAAAACAAGCCATGGGACTTCTCTTGCTCAAGGTACCTCACTTGTGACCACATCAATACGTATATAGTCTTATACAAGTCCAATATTCTGTACTATGCCTGAGAATTAATCACCCACATAAGTGTAGCATTTAGAGGCTATTTGACAACTATTATTATAATGGAAGAAAAGAGTTTTGAAAAGTAATTTTTAAAAAAATATGTAATTAAAAAGTAGGAATTTTTTTTTTGTGTAAAATATTTTATTGTGTAAACGTGGTTGAAAATTATCGTGTAGCGCTTAGTAACAAGTTTGACTTGGCTAAACTCCTCATTCTCATGTATATGCATCAGGCTGAAACACTTGAGGAAACCGACAGACTAAAAATTAATGATAAGACTGTCAACAGCCGTTTATGTAATGTGCAAAAACATTTGTCTATTCAAAACCTGAAACCGGGTTCCTACTTCCCAAGATTTCCCGTTCATCTTACCTGGTACATTGAACCGTGCTCCAGAAACTGGATAATTCATTCACATCATACCACCTAGAACTTAATTCCCATCCTATATATATGTAGATGAGATGAATGTAGTATAGTTGAGCATACCATCGAACAAAAGCTGGTTTTTTGCTGTGGTTTTGCAGGGGAACTGTATCTGCCAAAGAATTGATTGTTTGGTATATAATAGTGAATTCCCCCATGTCTGTGTTACCTAACAGTGTTACATATATGGCAAAAGTCCTCAGGAATGGGGCGGAAGAGCGCGAGACTTTCCACAAATTCTTCGAGTGCTGGCTTGTTGAGCAAAGCCAGTATCTTGAAGAACTTGTCTCCGCCTCTAAAGAACGCGACCAGCTTGAGAATAATGGTCGAACCATTACTAAGGAAGAATTTGATGAGAACGTTTTGCGTCCTCTAATCCACCGTGTTTTGCAGCATTACGAGCATTACTACAAGGCGAAAGCAAGGTCGGCGAAACACAACGTGTTAACCATGTTCAATCCATCCTGGACGACCTCTCTTGAGGATGCTTTCCTATGGATTGGTGGTTGGAGGCCAAGTATGGCGTTTCATTTGTTGTACTCAATGTCGGGCCAACAATTCGAGGCTCCAATTTCTGAGTTGATACGAGGTGTCAGTACAGGTGACTTGGAAGATATTTCACCAAGTCAACTCAGTAGGGTGGATGAATTACAGAGGAAAACCATAAGGGAAGAGAAGGAGATTAATGAGAAGCAGGCAAAGCATCAGGAGACGATTGCAGACTCGTCCATGGTCGAGATGTCCCATGCTGTGTCCGAGTTAAAGAGAGGAGGAGAAGTCGGTAAGGAAGGGGGTGAGATAGACGAGGGACAAGTCGAGGCAACCCTGGCACCCAAGGAGGAAGGTTTGGTGGAAGTCTTGCGAAGGGCAGATGAACTAAGGATGAAAACCCTCCAAGAAATTCTCAACATTTTGACTCCACTACAGTGTGTCCATTTCTTGATTGCTGCTGCTGAATTACACTTGAGGGTTCACGAATGGGGTAAGAAAAGGGGCGCCAGTCACCACCAAGCTGGTCGAGATGGGCACGAGCAATAAGGTCCTGGCATGTTCGTTAAGAAAATCTAGATAGTACTGGAGTTTATTAAGAAAGAAAAAGAATTTTTCTTCAATATTAGGTTCGGATCTCTGTCAGCAGCTATAGTAACTTAACCCCCCTCTAGATTTTGTTTTTATTTTAAATCGTGAAGAATGTGTGGCAAATGGGACATGTTGGCACTCTCTCAATCCGATGAAATATTTTAATTTAAAATTTGTGGAGTGTGATATCATTGGAGGATTTTGTGATAACTTAACCCCCTTTAAATTTTGTTTTTATTTAAAATCGTGAAAAATGTGTGGCAAACGGGACATGTTGGCACTCTTTCAATCCGACGAAGTATTTTAATTTAAAATTTGTGGACTGTAATGTATTGGAGGATTTTGTGATGATTCAAAACAACTATGCGAACGCATTTTAGGAAACTGTAGTACTAGAACAAAAATGCCGTGCTAAAGATTATGACAAAGAAAGCTCCTCGATGATTTTGTACCCAGTGAATTACCATGCGGAATCCACTTGATAAGTTCGATATCCCATTTGTACTACGCGCTCAGTGAGCCAGAAATAAAAACATTTTTTGATCATTGGTTGCGATACCACGAAGAGACTGAAATTTGATTGTAACTTGTGCCGTTCTATTGAGTTAACTACAAAACCCAAAGCCTAATCCTACAACAAGCACTCGGAAAACGGCCCCTTTATTTTGAAAACAAAATGCAAAATACACCAACATACAGACAAAAGCTTGCTTTCAAAACTTAAATTTGCTACACCATGTAGAAAGCTCGGCGGAGTTCCCACGGGGAGCATCCAAGCAAAGCCTGCACGCAAAGAGAAAGACGGAAAAAGAATGATGTGAAAAATAAGGAACCATAAGAATGTAAAAGAGTATCGTCAAAATATAAAAACAAGTTGACCTCATCATAGTTCATCCTTAGCAGGATCTTCTTTTACTGCTTCAGGCTTTTCAGATTCTAGTTTGGCCGAGTCAGCTTGGGCAGGCCTATCCCGATTCTTTTGAATAAAGTCAACGATGTCCTCCTTTGTTCTATCCCCTTCATAAGACAAGAAGTTACCGCTAACAGATCTGAAGTACAAAGTAGGGTATCCTTGAACATCGAAGGTGTCAACTGGGACATCGTTTGTCGTTGCATCCTGCAACATTGTACCAGTGAATTAGTTAAATATGGTGATATATTTTCCTAAAAAGATACTGATTAGAAATGAACACAGCAACATTAAAAAAAAACTTGAAAAAAGTGTCTCTAAAAGTAGTTTAGGACGAGATCAGAAAGACGACAACACAATATCAATTGATCTGTAGGATCTCAGTCGAACAGCAAATGCTATGCACCACCAGTTCTCTCAAGATATCGTTGAACAGTTGTAATATCATCCACAAATCCGAAATCTTGCATTGAACTAGTGTAAAATCACAAGGCATTCCTATAGAGTCCTAAATCAAGAAACAAGCTAGAATTTTACCAGTTTCGCAATCATAACATCAGAATCATTTTCAAATGAGATGGCAACTTCTTCCAAGATTGGAGCCAACTGCTTGCAATGTCCACACCAAGGTGCATAGAATTCTAGCATAACTGCAACATGATAATGATGGAATTAACCTAAATTCAGACCTAGTCTACGGATATACCAGTAAGAAAGCCTTCCAGACCTATAGACATGGGCATTAGCAGAGAAGCGTGTTTGTTTTCAAAAGGGGGATTCAATTCTTAGAACCAATATTACCCATATTGGCAAGACAAATTTGGTCCATAAGGTAAAGATAATTTGTACATACACCGAAAAGATGGTGAGAAAAGAAAAAGATGAAAACCATATCTAGTCTTTGGCAAACATTAAGCTTTGGGTTGCATCATAAATAAGAATAGGAAAATATTAATAGTTGGATTAGTATAGATCAAATCTGGAGTTCAGTGAACATATAAACTAAAGAAAACATAGACTAAATCTGTGCGCTAAGAAATATTTAAAAGTTCTAGCACAAACCATTCTTTCCGGAGTTAAAAACCATGTCCTGAAGGCTGTCAGTAACTACCACCTTGACAGGTTCGTTGTTAACTTCGGGAATAGGCTCTGATCTTATGAATGGCTTCACTTGACCATCCTGTAACCATTCGAAGAAAACCAAAAATTCAAATTATGCTAACTTTAAGGCAGGCACACAATTACATATACAATAGTCAAGAAGATGACAGTTGAAGTTCCAAAAAGGTTTTGAATCGCTGTTTATAACTAGAACTAGAAGTATTACCGTGTAATCTTTTAGCCATGGTACAATCTGATCAGGTTCTATGTTTGCCTTGAGATACTTCTGGCCATCAGTTGTCTGTATAATAAGAAGAGGTGCTTGATCCACTGTAAGCCCAAAGTACTGCCACCAAGATTCACGAACATTTATGCGTCAAATATTATCGTTCTGTCCAAAAATAGAAATCAAATGAATAAGATCTATGGAGAAAGTGACAACCTGGAAGGCACCTTCACTGGCTTCAAGTTCCCCCAACAGAAAACTTATACTCTTCTTTTTGTAGAGCACAGCAACATCCTTATAAATTGGCTGGAAAGAATCAAGCTCCTTGCTGAAGTTCACAAAAAGCATGGCCTGTACACATTGAATCACTTGTTAAAACAACAAAGTAATGAAAAAAAGAACTTATGTTGAAAATTTTGCATTGCTATTAACATCACAAAATTGCATAAATTTTGTTCCCTGATGATATATCATATGAGGTTACAGAAGTGAATGAAAGCAGCAGCAGCAATAACAACTAAAAGTATAACAGTAAATTTTATTATTTTTCTGAACTCTGCCGAGAACAAGATTAGGTGATGAGCTGGAACATAATCAAAGCAGAAGTGGAAGAATCCTGACCAAAAAAAAAAAAAAAAACTCTAGCAGCGGCCTTATTAAATTGAGGTAATCTCTACAAATTTTTGTTCAAATAAATGGTTCTTATTCAATTAGCACACGTTTTAAGAGAAAACTAGTAATTCAAAAATTATATCATCACGTCACAATATTCACAGAATTAATGCCGCTGCACATTCTCCATGAGCACAGTATATCTTGAGAATCCAATCTGCTTGTCTTTAACTAAATCATATCTAGACTAGAATTATTTTTACTGCCAAAAGAGTTCAAAACTTGATGCCCAGTATTTGATCTAAAAGTGACTCCAGAAGCTTGAAGTGAATAGGACTTTGTAAGAAGACAACTTTGTAAAATTACTCCCTCAATGCAGATCATACAGAGGTTAGCCTCAGATAAATAGAATGGTTTGTTTTAAGTAGTCCTGCTCTAGCACGCAAATGGGAAAAGACTTTGTGCCTCTGTAAACCATAGTCATAATCATGCATGGTGTCGAGCCTGGGAGAAAAAGAATGGAAGTACCCTAGTGTTGGCACTCCCAAAAAATTTATTCACATATGGACGATTGCTTGGATCACTGTTAAAAATAGTCACAATAGGAATGGTAGCTTCTTCAATGAATTTCTCCATTGCATCAACTTGAAAGTCCTGAAATAATATTCACAGTGACAATGTTACTGACAAATTAAACCACAAAGTAGAATAAGTTTCCAAAATAAAAAATTGTCTGGAACAGAAAGGGAACGAAAAGTTTAAGCAGTACATGGAAATCAACAAACAGTTCATCGAACGGCTTAAGCAAGCGAAGAGTTGGCTTGTTGACCGATTCACCCCGAGGGAGGAGGTTGGCATCAAGAGTGTGACTAAAATCATAGTCAGAGCGCAACTTTTCTGCTAAAGTCATAAAATTCTCATATTCTTTCCCAGAGAATTTTTGAAACACCCCGACCTAAAAGAATATATCCATGTTTTTAGTTCTACATACAATTAACAGAGAAACAGAGATAGATTAGGGGGAAAAGAAAGGTAACTACTTACAACATAGATCTTTTTCTCATCCCCAAGTTTGCCAGCATCTTCCACTGATTTGATTTCAGCAGATGGAGGACCAACTTGTTTCTTCAAGTAATCAACAATACCATCAGCCTCACGAGGACCTTTGTACTGCTGAATGTTCTTTCCTCCATTCCTTAAGATCTTAATAGTGGGGAAACCCTGAATCTCAAATTCAGATGCTAGTTCTCTGTTTGCTTCATCATTTGCATCGAACTTTGCGAGAACTATAGGAGGGTCATGGCTGCCCAGTATTGATGCAGCTTTTTCATACTAATAAGATGTCACAGAAAGGACAAAAAGTCATTTGAGAGAGAACATAGAAACGGGAATGTACTCAATAAGAAGTGTTAAAAAAAGAAACAGAAAAAAAATTGAGCAAACTCCCTTTCACAGGGTATAGTCTTATAGAGATTAGACTGTACCTCTGGGGCAAGTGTCTGACAGTGCCCACACCTGGGAAGGAATGGAAAGATGATTAATCAGAGAAAACTAATACCATTAATCAGTTCTGGCAAGTGAATTCAGCGTCACAATTCACAAGTATCAAACATTAAAAACTAATTAGAAAACAATAGTCCTTAATTCCAATAGAACTAATAATGGAGCTAATAGAAAACTTATAAATCTAGGCAGTTTCAACTTTTATCAAAAATAACTATGAATGCATTGTTTTTATGCAAAACAAAGGTAAAAAATCATCATTCGTGTATTTGGAAAGATCTTATCTCCACAAACACAGCCTCCTAAAAGCACATGTGATCGGAAATCTAGCAAATTTGAGCAAACTCAGATTGAGATGATCAACTTACCGTCAACACTACAGGAAAAAATCAGTATTACACAACAAGTGATGCAAAAGGTACTAATCCTAGTGCAGAAAATACAGCATTAATCTGATGTTTTGCTCATACGCGGTGAAGAACGATCTAGACTTCCCATTTTCCACATACAAATAATAAATAAAGGAAAAACTAAAATCACTGTTGCTTATATAACATGAATATGGAAAAAAATGAAAATTGCATTACATAAATCACACACATCTATACTTACCAAGGAGCATAGAATTCAACGACGATGAAATTGTGTTTGGACACAGTATCGGAGAAGTTGGAATGGTCTAAAGTCAACACTTTCTCCCCTTCCTCTGCTGCAAATGCTGATACACTGATAAATGCAAAAAGGAACACCGATATCACCCAAATGCCACTCCAAGCCCTATTTTCCATAGCTATACAAACTCTCTGGACGAAGAAAAATTGTTTCTACAGAGATTTTCGCATGTGACTGACTGGGGAATGAGAAATGCAGGAGGAGGTGAAGAGCTTATATAGACAGCATTATTCTTTACACAATTGGTGTAATGATACCACGTGGAACTATAGGTGACATGGCAAAGGGGGATTGGATAGTTGGACGTAAACTGTTTTAGGCCATACACAATAGAGAGATATTTGAGGAATCTAATTGGGATTTTTGGTGTTATAAAAACTTGAGTTAAAAATTTAGGGGGTGTTTTCAATTGGGAATTTTGAAGATTTTGATGGACTTTTTCAAAGTGATAAATTATGTGGATTTCATTATTTTTTAGAGATTTGCATGAAATTAGTGGGAGCCTTTTATAAACTTCTAAACTTTCAATTTAAAAGTTTTAGAAACTTTTATAGAGTTCAAAAGATTTTTGAAGATTTTCATTTGATATTGAATTTATGTGGATCTAGTGC
>CAIGRB010102667.1:23901-63127 GCA_903798255.1 Fraxinus quadrangulata | reverse complement strand
TCCTCCTCCTCCTCCACCACCTCCTCCACCACCAGTTCTACTGTCAGAGAAAGTTATTGTAAAGCCAATTGCAGCAGCTGAAGCAACTGCAACGGAATCTTTGACTAGACATCTTCCTGCAACCTCTGTGAAGGCTTACACAATTGCATCTCTTCAGCAATATACCAATAGCTTTTCAGAAGAAAATCTTATTGGGGGTGGAATGCTTGGTAATGTGTACAGGGCACAGCTTCCTGATGGACAGGTACGACTTCCGATAATTTATCGGGGCATGAATAATATGAATTTTATTTTCCTACAGTACCTTGCTCATTAGTTTCCGTATTTGTTCTTTTTAAATCAGTTAATGCTCCGTTAGAAGCTATATAATAGTCCTGCAGTTTTCTTAGCTGCAAAGAAATGTCAAGATTTCTTGTTCATAAATTGATTCCCCGTGGATGGGTTTACCCACATGCACATTCCTCTTTCTGTCTGGCGAGCAATCTTTAACTCGGGCACCAGAAAGCTTGTATACTCTGTTCTTACATCTGGTCTTTTTTTTTTATGTTTCTGTAGTTGCTCGCTGTCAAGAAATTGGACAAAAAAGTTGCCAACCAGCAGAAGGACGATCAGTTTCTTGAGCTGGTTAACAGTCTTGATAAAATTCGCCATGCTAATGTGGTTGAACTCATGGGCTACTGCGCAGAGCATGATCAAAGGCTTCTCATCTATGAGTATTGCAGTAATGGAACATTGCAGGATGCTCTAAATTCTGATGATGAATTTAAGAAGAATTTATCTTGGAATACCCGCATCAGAATGGCTCTTGGAGCTGCAAGGGCTTTAGAGTAAGTCAAACGAATACAACAGTTTCTTAGCAGCTTGTGGTTCCGTGTTCTTAACGTCTACATGTAAACAAAATTCGGTTGGATTTTGGTGAGCATGAGAGAATAAAATTTCCCTCCAGTAATTTTGCATTAAACAATGTTGGCTTCCCTCTCCCCGAATGACAGTTATCTTCAGAGCATGTTTTTCTGGATGTTAAAATATAGTAATATTAAACACTTCTAACACTTGAGAGAACAGATGTTAAAACTGAATCAGTTTCACTCTCGTTAGTTCTATAGTGAAGTTATAATAGTCAGGTGGATTTAACAGAACATGTAGGCTGTAAAATGCTAGCACTGTACTTCTGTTAATTCTCTTCCCTCCTCAACTCCTATTTGGTGGGTCTGTGAGTGTAGCTTGAAAACTAACATGCTTTTATTATATTCTGATATATCCACTCATTGAGTATCAAATTGTGTTTTTATCATGAAGGTATCTGCATGAGGTCTGTGAGCCACCTATTATCCATAGGAACTTCAAGTCCGCCAATGTTCTCCTTGATGATGAACTTGCTATTCGTGTCTCCGATTGTGGTTTGGCTTCTCTAATAGCATCAGGAACTGTGACTCAGGTAACCTGTAATTTTAGCATCTCAAGGAAATTTGTTCATCAAATACACTGATATTACCTAAGTTGAAAATGCTTTTGGAAATTTTCCAAATTAGGTTTAAGGTTTTGTGAGATGCTTAATTGAACTGCATTAGCAAGTGAATTTAAGCCCAAAGATTAGCAAAATCTATTAGTATGAATAGCTCTTTGAAATGATAAAAACATTGTCTCATGCTGTGATTACCAATCCATCAATTGAATGCTTTAATCCCCAAACACAATCAACTTTGAAGTCGGTAACATTGGTGAGTGCATCATGATGGATAATTGGAAACTATTTGTGGATGAGAGGCACAAATATGTAGAGATTTTCCATGAAAAATGTAAGCATGAAATATGTAATAGAGTTCTAATTATTTAAGTAGCTATAATTTTATTTTTCTTTTGGGTAAGACCCTTGAGGTATGCAAGATTGTCAGTGAAACTAGAAGGAACATTTTTGGCTAAGCTTGAAATAAAAGTAGAAGCAATTTTTTGAAAAGTAAAGATTTTTTTAAAAGAGCAATTTTTTAACTAAAATCTCCCTGAAAGAGTAACTTCTAATAGCTTAAACGTGTTTGTCAAAGAAAGTTACTTAAGAGCAACTTTTAAGATTAACCACACATGCTCCTTAGGTTTGGAATGTGGAACTTAGATCTTGGTCAAACATATCTGTAAATTTTGATTTTGATATAGAAGTGATTGTTTCGATTTATTTTTGAAAATTATGCTTCCCATTTTTCATCTTTTTCCAGAAGCATGAAGATTATTAAAATGATTGAAGAATCATGTCGATGACAAAAAGGGAATCAAATAAAAATGGCTCAAACCTGACAAGCTTTGTAAATGAGCAATGACATATTCCAGTTCAAAAGGTTTATTTGTTTACAAGAGGAACCTCCATCCGGTGGGTGCAAATGTAAATTTTAAAATTTTTGAAATCACAAGATAAATGCCATTCACCGAACAGCCAGGAATACTTTATGGACATTACTTGAGGGCATGTTGTCTTGTTATGAAGAGAAGGGTATGTGTTATAGACAATCTTACTAATGGGTGAAAATGTCTGTGCATATAGTTTGAACTTTAGAAGGTAAGCATCGTCTATCCAACCTATAGAGATGCTGGTGAATGCCCCATTTTATCACAGGATTGGCATGGTAATTCTAGGCAAATGCAATATAATTTGACATCTTGAACAGAGTGCATTAATTTCTGACATTACATTCTGCATAAATCATAATAGCCCAAGTCAAAAGGGCTACAAAGAAAATGGTTATTAGCTAATTGAAACAAACTCAGTTTTTTCCTTCCTACTTTTGATTTTCTTAGGTTGTTCCTGTTAAATTTAATTTTGTGACTGCGTTACCTGAAAGTACACTTAAATGACTGTTCCTCTTCGTTTCTCAGCTGTCAGGACTTTTCACAACATATGGTTACGGTGCTCCCGAATTTGAGTCGGGAATATATACTTCGAAGAGTGATGTTTACAGTTTTGGCGTGGTGATGTTGGAACTCTTAACTGGCAGAATGTCATATGACAGGTATTAAAATTATTGAACAATCATTCTGAATTCTGGTGATATGTCGCTGCTTCATTTTCTTCTAAATGTGATTAGGACACGGATTCGAGGGGAACAATTTTTGGTCAGATGGGCAATCCCTCAGCTTCATGACATTGATTCCTTATCGAGGATGGTTGATCCCGCTCTCGATGGAAAATATCCTGTTAAATCAGTATCACACTTTGCTGACATTATATCCCGATGCGTTCAGGTGAGTTGAATTTACAGTTACCTTTCTCCTCCTCTTTTACGACTGACATTTTGTTACACACTGAGAATTTGTTGTGCAGACGGAGCCAGAATTCAGGCCGTTGATGTCTGAAGTCGTGCAGGACCTCATCCAAATGATTCGAAGGGAATCTCCGAATAGATCAGGAGAGTAATTTTGACTCCAGCCATATATAAAAACAGATCATTAGTAACTAAGAATCAACTATCAAACCCCTGCATCAGCTTGAGATTACGCTGAACCAAAAAAGCAAGCTGCGGAATTGATGCCTCGACTCTAACATGATCTCGTGTGAAGACTGCTTTCAAGAACAGATTTTACAGTAATGAATTCACAAGATTCTCGATCATCTTGTCAATTAATCGTCGTCCTAATGTTCATTACAAAATTATTTGATATTTGTTGATGTTAAGTAGTGAATCCAGTGTGAAAGTAGATGTAATACCCAGGACCACACTACCTATGTATTGATTTTATTTACAGACACCCATTTCAATTTGCAAGAAATAGATGGAGATCTGAGATCCAACAGCCTGGCACTCGTCTGCGTGCGTATAAACTCTATAAATAATATATTTTGGTGGGATTATTTATGATTTCATAAGAACAATTTTCTGGAGAAAGAGAGCAAGAAAGTATTTTGAATAGTGATTTTTTTGGTTTTAATACTTCCCATCATCCCATGCCTATTGATTTCTGCAGTTACAATTATAGATATTCTTCAACGACTAATTTGTGAGAAAATTCTTGATATTCCAAATAAGAATCCAAAAAATTATGCAATTTAATACCCGATAAATTATTAACTGATTAAATAATATTTTTTGGTTAGTCCCGATTTGAGGATAACTCGCTAAATTAATAACTTGATAAAGTTTTAAGATGATACTACGTGGCATTCTTAAAATTTAAAAATGATTCAATCATTATCTATTTCTTCTTGAAATTGATGTCACATTAGACCTCGTTTCCAACTTTTCTTAACATAGTAATAAGTTTTGGTGCATTTTTTATACCAAAAATTTATTCCTATGTCATCACCGTTCTAAGAGCTTCTATATGTGAAACTAGCCCATAATAAAACTATAATATTTAACTTCGCCATCTTGATCATTTCTCATGACACACTCAATTAGCTTGTCCATCAACCTCTCTAAGAATACCTTGGTAAGTCAAGAAAATATTAATTTATCAATTAAATAATATCTCGATTAATTTTGAAAAATTTTCGCGATCTCAAGGATATTAATTTGTCTGGGTTTTAATGTAATTTTTTGTCTCACAAGATAAGGATGGTTAATTTAGTAGCATTGGATATAAATTTAGATTACATTTGGACAATTTATTATATTTTGAATAGAATCAAAAATTGTTTGTGACACGGGGATGAAAATCACACAAAATTGCTAATGTTACTATTTTAATGAATAATGTTATATAACAACTCTAGTGCTGAACGCTAGCTTAGGTGGCATGAAAGTGTTATCTTAAAAGTAGGAAAATGAGTAATTTAAATGCCTTATTACTTGCAGCCACCTAAACCGGTGTTATAACACTAGTTGTGCCATATAGCATATTTCCCGACAATATTGCTGAGATCACTGACCATGGTGACCTTCCATTGTGGTGAGAAGGATGTAGGTCTTGGCAACGAAGGTCTGAGAATATATGAATCAATCGGCCATCCCATCGATATCGTAGATCCTACTGAATTAGCTCCCGACCCCAAAGAATACTCTACAAAGTTGAGTCACCCTTTAGCTGAACGATTCATATAGTCATCCCCGAGGTAATACTTCCCTTTTAAAAACCCTTCCCGCCAAAGAATCAGAGTGTTGTAACGACCGCCGAGCCTGCTTGGCCATCAAGGCTTTGTTAAAGAGTTTCAAGGTCGAGAAAACCCAAGCCACCCGACTACTTGGGTGGGCCTGTAGATATTCCAGTGTGTCCAGTTTATCTTGCAAGAAGTAGCATGTTTACCCTACTAGAACTGTTGGATTATTGCTTGAATGTCCTGTCATAACGAAAGAGGCAGTCGAAACAGACTCATTATGTACATAAGGATAGCCCGACAGCTGCCTTAACCAGCACCTCGCGATCATATGTCCAAAACAAACTCATGCCACCCTTTACCTCTCTTCCAAACTCTTATCTTTGATATCCCTAAAAGCCTGTTCCATCCCACTGATGCAGGGAGCCTAGATAAGTGTCCTGTCGTATACTGGCCTGGAGCTCTAACCGGCCTGGAGCTCTAACCGGCTTTGAATACTAATCCAACTTTTGGGCTAAATATAAAGGCTGATTTTTCAAATTTTATCCTCTGCCCCGATTCCAACTCATAAGAGTGAAGAATCTCTAGCAGAGCTCGACAGAATCTGTAGCTCGGAGAGAGTGAAAAATAATGTAATCATTTGCAAAGAACAAATGAGTTACCCGAGGGCAAGCCCTGGCACATTGAATCCCAATAATTTGATTATTAGCCTCTGCTCTCTTGATAAGCCCAGAAAAGGCCTCAAACACAAAGTAGGAAGAAATAAGGTGAGAGCAGGCATCCGTGTCGGAGGACTCAGGAGGGAATAATTCGCCCATGTATACTACCATTACACTGCCATTCAGATAAAAGGAGAAGCTCGATGAGGTTGTACAACTGTAGAAAAGTCTCTACCATCTCTGCGAGAATCCCATCTTGTCTAAGAAATCACTCAACTCGGTTATAAGCCTTGGTCATATCTAATTTTAGGGCAAAAAATCACTTGCGGCCATTGCATTCCGACCATAAAATGGATACCTTCAAAAGTAACTACGGCTTTATCAGTAATTAGTCTCCCTTGTACAAAGGCACTCTAGTGCTCAGAGAAGATTGAGGGGAGACCTCGCTTGATCCAATTTGCTATAAAATCAATTTGTAAACAACGGTACAAAGATTGATCAGTCTCGAGTCAAAAACTGCTTCTGGGGTAGCTTTTTTAGGAATGAGAACTATTAGTGCCATTTAGTGACTGCAGTGATCTGCCATGATTCAAAAACTTCCAAACAAACTTTTGTGACTGTAGAATCCAACAAATCTCAGTGTTGATAATAAAAAATCCCATGAAACCTGTCCGGCCTCAGGGCTTTAAAAGGTACCCCCATTTCTTTAATTGCTTCCTCCACTTCCTCTGGCCCGAAGTCCCTATCCAAATCCACCTCCTCCTCAGGTGTGAGCCTTGATGTCACCCCCATTGAACCTGCTTCCAACTGCTCTTTTGAGCGCTGGGTACTATTGAAAAATTCTCTAAAATAATCAGTCGAACTAACACCACTTCATCAAGATCACCAGCTCTCCATCCCCAGTAACACTCACATCATAAATCAAAACGTAACTCAGCAATAATCAACAAAATAATTTAACTAAAAGAATGGGTTTTCTCAGCATTGTACATTTCTCCAGGAATGTTAGAATTCACTAAAAATGAGAAACTTGAGCTGCTATTATTATCAATCCAACTCCTTCCAGGTGTTTTTGTGACCCCTTTCTTCTGCATTCTGTTCCAAATTTTTTGAGCATCATTCCACCGTCCAACTGCTCTGTAAACATTAGCTAGAAGTACGTAGCTCAAATGATAATCAGGTCTCAATTCCATCATTTTCTTAGCAATGCGTTCTGCAACAGTAGGATTTGTACTTGTTGTACAAGCACCGAGCAGAGCAGCCCAAAGAGATGAGTCATTACTGAATTGCGAATTTTTAATCAAATCTTCAGCTTCTTCTATCTCCCCAGCCCGGCCAAGGAGATCAACCATGCAACTATGATGCTCAATTCCAGCTTTAATCCCATAATCCATACTCATTGAGACGAAGTACTTGCGACCTTGATCAACCAAACCATTATGGCTGCAAGCAAAAAGCACGCCTATGAAGCTTATATAATTGGGCTCGACACCTTCTTGAATCATTTCATTAAATATCCTCACCGCTTCTTCACCCCTACCATTTTGAGCGAATCCCGAAATCATCGTGTTCCAAGTAATCGAATTTCTAATAGGCGTCTTCTTAAAAATCCTATATGCAAAGTCCACAAAGCCACATTTCGCATACAAATCAACTAAAGCTGATTCAACTACAACATCTTTCCAACCACCTCTCTTCAGATACTGGCAATGTACCTCCTTTCCTAGCTTCACAGTTGACAAACCAGCACAGGCACGTAGAACCGTTCCAAAACTATAGAGATCAACCTCCATCTTTCTGAAAAGCTGAACAACGGTTTCAAATGCGCCCTTTTGACAATATCCGCCAAGCAACGCACACCATGAAACTGAATTCTTCTTCTCCATTTGATCAAACACACTCCGGGACTCATCCACTAACCCGCATTTAGCGTACATATCCACTAAACTACTCTCGACGAAAATATTGTCCTTACAGAACCCACTCGTAATGACCTTAGAATGAAGTTCTTTACCTTGCTTTAACCTACCTAAATTTCCCAAAGCAGTCAAAACACTACCAAATGTATACCCATCTGGCGAAAACCCATTATGCTTATGCATAGAATAGAACAATTGCAAAGCCTCAGCATATAAATCACTCCTCGTGAGTGCAGAAATCACTGAAGTCCAACAAATAAAATCTGGTTCGAGCATTTCATCGAACACCTTAAGCGAAGCACCTGGCTCGTGATTCCTCCCATACATATCAATCAAGGCGCTGATAATCACATTGTTAAATCCAAAACCAAATTTAATTACCACAGCATGTAAACACCTCCCCATGTGCAACTCCCTTAGCTCCGCAGACGCCCTGATCACGGCAGATAAAGTGAACGCATTCGGCTCAATGCCAAAATCAAGCATATCCAAATAAAGCCCAATCGAATCTCTGGGTTTTCCCATGCGAATGTATCCCGAGATAATCGAGGTCCAAGACACTACATCCTTATAATACAACCCATCAAAAAAATTTCTAGTGTTGGAAAAGTTGGGGCACAGTTTGAAGTAAAGGGAAAGAAGGCTATTACCCACAAAACGATCGGTTTCTAGGCCAGATTTGAGCATATAGCAGTGAAGCTGGAGGCCGAGGGTAAATGAATACGCTTTCGTGCATGCTTGAATAATGGTAGCGTATAGGATTGGCTTTGAGGTGATAGTATTTTGGGATTGTTGGGAGGTGGCATTCATGGAATTGAGGAGTCCAATGGCATCAAAAACGAAGCCACATCTACACAGCTGAATAATTTGCGATGGTATGGATGGTAAGTGTCGAGTGTGAGTGAGAGAGGTGTAATGGCGTTTCAAGAAGAGCTTCATGAATACTGAGCGTAAAATGTCGTCGTCTTCAATTTTAGAGGTTCTTTATGGAATGGGTAATTTCACTTGCAGTCACTGAACTTTCAACAAATCTCAAATGGATGGATGAACTTTAATTTAGTTTCAAATTTCACCCCACCTGTCATCTCCCAAATTGATGAAAATTATTTAATTAATAAATATAACTGCAATGGATCTTGTATTCAATAACGGCGTTACATGCCAATTTAACATTTTAACCTTTTAGTCTAAAATTTATATTATTTAATATTAAATAAAATAAATGTTTTTTTTTCTTTCTACTTTTACCATTTTCAAATTGTTATTGCATGTATATTATATTTTTCTTTTTTCTTTTTCTCGAAACACTTCTATGACTTTTTCAAGCAACAATTATCGAAGTTCATTAAATTTTTCAGATAGTCATTGAAGTAATTTTCTTTTATAGTACTAGTCATTTAAGTTTATAATGGCTATATTACTGGTTGTTCATTTGAAAACGTTAACCTAAAACTCTACATGTTACTGTTAAATTTCAATGTGAACAAAAAATGCATTAACTTATATGTTATAGAGAGTCGTTTTTATTGCAGTTAATGGTGTACTTGTGAAACACGAATTCTACATTTTGTTCGATTATAACAAGTAATAAGTGAGAGTTTGTATTTTTTGTTCGTAAACAGTTTAAGGTGGTACATTTTTGTTTCACGTGGTGTATTAGTTAACATAGTTTATATTTTATTGGAATTTTAACGACATTGAAGATTTTAGGGTAATATTTCAAATCGAGTAACCATTAGTATAGTCGTTAGAAACTTGATTGAATAGTTACTGTAAGGACATTTTGAAAATCTTAACAAAAGTTATGTGGTAGTTGTTGAAATTAACTCTAGAGTATGTCTACTATCAAAATAAATATGTTAATAATAACATTTACCCAACCAAAAATGTTTAGAAATAAAATTTACTTAAAAAATAATTTCCAATTTTAAGCTTTGACCAAGCTTTTAATAAAAAAATTTAGCAGATTTCGATAAAAATTCATGAAATATATAATTAAAAAGTTGATAAAGTAAATTCTATAAAACAAGTGGTTAAAATTGAAGTTAGATCAATTAAAAATTGATAAGTTCCGATTATAAAAAAAACCTTGTCCTAAACTTTTACCAACAAAAATGATTTATTCTAACTTATTTAGTTGTAAATTTTTTAAGCATAGCCAAACATGCTTGAACTAGAATTTTAACAACTGCACTCTCTCGAAATTTTTTACCAAGATCTCTTTTGAAGGTAAAAAGCAGCTTTCACATCCACAAAAGATGCCACTTAACCAGATTAACAAGACATCAATCAAAAATGAAAGAATTAACATCTGATAGGTGAACTGAAAATTCAATTTAAATAAGAAAAAAATGTAAATGCTCTATTAAAATGAGCTCGGATTTGATTAATTAACGGTAGCAAGAAGAGATCGCAATAAATTAGTATAGAAGAACATTAACTGGCTGGCTGGCTGGCTTAAGCCTCCTTAGCATTCTTCGTGAAGTCTGAGCAGGTTTGGCAGCTGCAGTCAGAGAAACGGCAAATTTCACATCCAAAACACACACAGGTAGTGCATCCTTTGCATGTTGGAGAGCGAGTGCAACCCCTGTACACTCTGCGGCTTGCTCGTTCTTCATCATCATCACATGTAATTCTGATACATTCAAATGTACAACAATCAATGGCAGTATATCTTATATAGGCCAAAAGACAAAATTAAGTTTTAGCAGATAAAAAGTGAAAGACAGACCACTCCTTGCTTTACACATGCTTGATTATTTTGGATTGCTTAAACCAAGTCTTAGAGGTCTTAGATAATAGGTCTTAGATAATCATTACATCTTTCAATGTTATTGCACAAATATCTACCGACAGTTTTTATGAACCTGATCTAGAGAGCTCATGCCAGAATGATCCTTTTATGCCACAATTGTATCTCCATAAAACTTCTAATGACAAAAATTCTCATGTTCCAGCTGTTTGAAGAAATTAAATACATGTCATGAAGGCAAGATCATCTAAAAATGACATCAACCTATTGGCCATTCTGTAAACATCTAAAAGCACCTTGAGCATATTGGTGAATGTGTTCAAGAATCTACAGAGCTAATTATATGCATCGAGCTGAGGAGAAAATTTTATCACTTTAGAGATTAAATAAATAGTAGCCTTGCCCAAAATGAGAATAGATGCTGGAAATCTAATCTTTTATAAAATATTCTTCATTCCATTGAGTCATCCCACATAAAAAAATATGCACTTCTAGGAGCTAGAGAAACCAAAACATATAGTTTCTGGAAGAAAGAAGCATTTCAACGACTCTAGCACCTAGTCAATTTTGCTCTACTTAATCCTCTGTCATGGCCACATATCTTCCACACTAAGGATTCCAGTTTACAATAATATTGATCCATAACATCTTTTTATACACTAGAAATGTGGTCTCTCCACTTCATACATGCACCAGGAAAACACAAAAACAGCAACCATTCACAGAAGAAAATCAAAACTACTAGTTTATGACTTTCAAATTTTGTTGATGATAAACTGGTATAGAAGAAACACAAGTTAAAGCTAGAGGATGGTAATCGAAGTAGACAATTCTGCAAAGAGAGATGGAAATTTTGAGGGGGAACTATGCTTGATCTCACCAACAATCTCATGGACAATATTCATACATAACTCGCACAATGTGCTCCAAGAAGATTCTTTAATAGATAAATTTGAAAATAAATTAGGTGACTCACTTTTAGCAGGTGAGTTTTGATATTCAGTCGGTCCCTTCACGACAGAGCCAATCAGAGGAACTAAGAAAAGGTTCCCTCGAAAATATGTTCAGTCCTTGGTGTTAATTATGAACGAATCATAAGAAGTCACTTTATGATAAGCTACCATCCAGTGGGTCAAAATACACTTATTTTCAATTGTAGCACACTCATTTCAGGTCGGTTTGGCTGTTGGGTATTATAAAAAATCAGCAAGGAAAAACATTCCCATGAGTTCAAAAGGCAAGGCTACATCGTCATTTAAACGATCTAGACTTTCTAAGGCAGTTCCTGACATATATGCATGCAATACCATACTTAGTGGACATGTGTTCACTGTTATATTTTGCATTGTAGGCTGTGTTAAGATGATGTACCTACTTAAAGGTTTGTGCAAGCTTTTGGATGATGGGTTGATTGTATCTTGGATCATGACTGTGGTATGTTGGATTCATCACTAGAGGGAAACCCAAAGTCTACAACCTATAATTGATCATCATTATGGAAGAGTTTTTTGAAAATTCCCATATGCATTCCCTTTTAACCACGTTTTGTATACCAACTAGTTTAGATCAGTGTTTCCTACCTTCTTAAATTGTACAGGATATATTTTTGCCATTTGAAACTTACCTCTTGACAATATAAATTTGAGAATCTAAACCTTTTTAACATCCTAAATCTAGAAAATATATGTAAATGACTTAATTTTGTAAATTTTTGGATAATGTTGGGTATTACGAATAAGGGCGTGCTGATGATGGAAATGATATTGAAAATATTATAGATAGCGAGGTATCACAGTTATGTTTATTATTTTATTGGTTAAAATTTTGGTGTGACAAGCACAATACGTTCCTTTGCCAACATCAATGCATGTATACCTTCCTTCTTTGAGGATGCTTCTTTCTGATTATGTAGGGAAAGGGTATTTCAATATTGGAAATGTCTATACTCTTTATCGCTGCCACTTTTTATCAAAGGTGACTCTTTTCTCCTTCATTGCTTCATCATGTATAGCCTTTATTTTGGAGCTTAAGATACGCTAAAACATTTTAGTGCTCCATTGCTCATAAATAAAATTTCACTCAGTCCTCTAATTAGAATTCCAGATATAGAATTTTGACACTTCAATCACTTAGACTAGTGGTTTGGCCCAGTGAGTTGATATCAGACAAGCAACAATTATAGAGATGCATGTTTCTTAAAACAGAAGGTGACTTCAGACATCTTATTTATGCAGCACTTCAGCATACCAACCTCTTCATACTGTGCAAGCTTCAAATAAAATACAGAAATTAGGATTGCTCAGTATTCACATATAAATATATATCTATTTGATACATAGACGATAGAACTGTAAAATCAGTTTTTTGAATATTATTTCCCCATAGACGATAGAACTGCAAGATTCATTTCTTTTTTGCTTTTGCAACTAAAAATGTGTTTAAGAGGATTGAGAACTTTAGTTTTTGGTGATGGAGAAGTAGAGTGAATATAGCATTTTAAATGACAAATTTTCTTTATTGACATGGTATAGTGGTCAGTATGACGCAATATAGGGGAAAGATATAAAATACCTGAAAATGATGTGTTGTCAATATGTCATATGGTATAAGAAGTTCAAGAATAAGGTCAGAACATACTTGTCATAAGGCATATCTGAGCACTTCCAATTCGCATTTAACAAAATGTCATGGTAAATCTGGCATTCCTCCTTGGAGCGGAGACGGAACCTGCGCAATTTGTTGCACTGACTGCATCGAATAAGCTCATCGCGGTGACAGGGTTTCCCAGTTTGGGACCGGTGAGATCCATTGGCATTTTTCAATGCTTTATTGTAATATTTGAGCAATGCAGTTTTAAATATTGGAACTTTCTCGCCATCAACAATGACCCAAATATTGTTCTTCCATTTCCTGGCAGTTTCTCGTCCAGAATGCTTCTCAAATGCAGCGGGTGTCAATTTGTCTAACAATGCAATTATTTACTCAAAGCTTAGGGAAGTAACCCATCAAGTGAAGAAAAAATAATTACATAATTAGCAAATACAAAAATTACAGAATTTGAAATGCATTTGTCTGAGACAGTACAACAGTTATATGCCAATCCATAACAGATAATGTTTTTTCTTGAGCATCTTTAGATGCAACATCAACAAACACATACGATAGACACTGGAACTTGCAGAATAGACCGGCTTAAAGCAGTCTAATCTGAGCTTCTAATTTCTAGATTTACCACCCTATTAAATAAATCAGATGGCACTTTGTTCAATCCAAATATACATATTTATTTAACACATATTGAGGCATTACATTTATCATACTTTGAATGATAACAATAACAGATTCTTGAGAACTTTAACAACTGTGTTTGCTCATTTTAGCTGAATGCTATCCTAATAAGGAGGAGGAGTCGTTTGACAAGACTTTTCCCATGTAGCATTCGGTGCAAATAAGCCTTAACTTCTAGGTGAGTCATAATCACATCCCCAGACAAAGTTAAAGCATTTCTATATCTTGTCTCAATAATTTATAGGACCATGCTACATGTACAGAATAAAGTTCTACCAAATTATTTACAAATACAGTTGGCAGTTTTCATTCGAAGGAGGCAAAAAAAAAAAAAAGTAACCATCCAGGAGCTGCCACAGCAGCACCTGTAAAACATATAGCAGGATTTCCTTTGTACATGTATCTTTTTCCTAATTTATTATTTTGATTCAATAGGTAGGTCCAAGTGAAGCTTATTCACTATTCCACTTTGCCAAGGGAAAGCACACAAGCATAGTTCCCGAACGAGTATTCAGTTAGCTTACATGTCAAAAGATGGACATTCATCAAGAAAGTAACTCCCGACCATTGAACCATCTGACAAGTAAACTAGATATTCAAATATATCGGAAACGAAAAACATTCATGAAGAAAATATTATATTTTGCAAATAGATACGCAACCTAACTTCAAAAACTTTACCCAGGCTTCCTCATTCCTAAATAAATGGCATAGCTCTTATTCAAATTCAGACAACACATTTATGTCTTAACTCTACAAAAAACAAGGAAGAAGTATTTCACAAACAAAGCTGAAAAATAAAGCACCCACTGAGCTCCACAAATGATGACATTAAGATTTCTGACTTCTGCAAACAGTACAACAGAACTCTGCATAAAGCACACACAAACTACAAAACCATAAGTGCAAGCAAAGTATAATGCAGGATACTTACTCTCCTGTACACGCTTCACAGTTTCATTCAAAACTTAAAGATGCACCATTTTAATCAAAAACCACAACACAAAACAAGAACCATGTAAACAATGTCTGAACCATATAAACAAGGTTTCAGACTATGATAACAATGACATATCAATTCATTTAGACAAATCAACATACACTTAACCTGTACAGACCTCCAATCCCTAAAACAGACCCATAAACCGCATCATTTCATGTTTAAACACAAGCCCATTATACAATCTTCAAACACAGAACAAGCATATCATGCATTCAAGCAGAATAGCCTTAGGCCAAACAACATTGCACATGATGCTAATGTATCTTCTTCCGCGTTTATATGCGCGTGCGCAAATAGACTCGAATAGATAAATGATGCGTAGATGAATATATAAAAACCTTCTTGGCAACCAGGAGTGCATTCACAGTGGATTTCAAGATCACCCGAAGCGAAAACCCTAAGCGTTCCAACAGCGTCGCCATAGGTATGGCTGGTACACCCACACGTCACCTCCACGTAATCATCGCACCGTTTGAATCCAGTCATGTCTCTTACCTCATCATCGCTGAACAACATGGCGCCACCGTTCTCCATATTCTTTCGCTTTCTCACTTCGCTCATTCTCTCCCTCACTCAAACGCCCTCTGTCAAACCCAAAAATCAAAAACAACTTAAAATAAAACAAACCCACATCATAAAAATGCTACAAAAAACAAAAAAAAAGTCTAATAAAACAAAACCACTTTCCACCGCTTCAGTGCCCTTCTGAGTGTGTGCGTGTATATACATTAAGATTGCATATTGGATAAACACTCAGGCAATGTATATAAGGATATAAATGGATGGCTCAGAAGGAGGGACTGGGGGAATTGGCTTAGCAAGCACGCACCTGCCTGCAAAGAGGAGATCTGATAAAGAGAGCGTTATAAAGGAGGGTTTTTTATCACGTCTGCGTGAGAGATAGAAAAGAGTATTCATTTTGGGCTTTTGTTACTAGGGGAACAGATTTAGCTGGCGAAAGCTTACTAACATATGTCATCAATTGAATTGAATAGAAAAGGTGTGCGTGTAATTTCGAGGACTGTGTTTCTTGGGGAAGATCCATCAGATGAAAAGTGGACGAGGTTTTTCAAGACTGTACTTCGCAAATTTTTTAACAATATTGTTTCATCTGGGGCACTGTTCATGGATGCTTTTTCTATCCTTAAACTCAATTGTACTAAGCACAAGTGTAAAGCGAGTCAGTTAGCCGAACGAAAATACAGTTCGATTTGAATGTTAAAATAATTTGGTTAGCATTGGGTCGAGCCACGTGATTGACATGCTATAGGGACATGATCCAACATGTTTCGACCGCATGATGTATACATCATATACCTCTAGCCATAGACATGCTCAACTAGTATATAGTATATGATTTTATTACAATGCAGCAGGGGAGTAGGTCTAGGGTGAAAGTGGCCCAATTCATTTTTGTCACAACTCAACTTGCCTTTGACATGACCCACCTTTCGGTCGAGTTGAGATTTGCTGTTATATGTACTTTGACCGTTGATATCTAGATACTTCAATTGTTGTTAGTAAATCAGAAGACGTCACTTTAAAGGTGATGCGATAGCAAGAGTTGATGCTTAATGCGTCAATATTAGTGAAAAAATAATTAAGGGAATAGCAGATCTCAACTCTGATTCACCTATCGCAAATGTATATTGTTGTGACGAGTCAATCACAGGAAAAATTCAAAGTTTTATTTATATGTATTTTAAATTTGTTCAATTATTCTGTAACTAGAAGATGACGAAAGTGGGCATCTTACAAAATGTCATAAATTCCTAAATGGAATCTTAATAAAGCTATCTTTGCAGAATATTTATTGCATAGTTTTTATTAGAAAACACACTGGATGCAAAGAGTAATAGACGTCAATTGATTGTTGACATTTTCAAGTAGTAGAATTAAACAAGTACGCCCACATTTCTCAAAATGTATTTCAGAATTTTTATTTATTTTTAAATGTATTAGGAAATTTCGTATAAACGAGAAAATAATAACAAAAAATGTATTAGAAATTTATGTAGAAACGAGAAAATAATTTTTGCAATAAATGTTCGATGTTATCCATGGTAGCTCAACTAATAAAGTAAGTAATCAGATCAGTATACAACAAGCAGTCTACCAGACGATGTACTATTTGACGCCACATGGCTACCCATGGGCTTTGATAATGTGACGTGTGATAAGTTGCGTTGAAAAGATATGTTTCTGTGTCAATCAAAATATCAAGATGTTATTCACATTTTAATTTCGTTAAACAATGTCTCAAGAATTTAAATTTATAAACAAAGTTTATTATCTACTCTGAATTCACATAACCATTTTAGCAACCACGCAAGTTTTTTTTTTAATTAAAATCATATATTGGATAATATTCGCATGATCGTGTCTATACATTCAAAATGCGTTGATGTCTCAATTCAAAAGTCTATTTTAATGGCCATGACAAACCTTTGAGTGGGATGGTAAAGTCCAGCTTTGTTCATTAGTATATGAATTAAGTCTCGATCCATAACTATTCTTATGACCCCATGAAGATGCCTACATAATACATTTACATGTTAGTCTCTTATTAGCGAATAGGAAAACGCAAAAGTGTAATGTATCGAGGTGTAAGAAAATAGGATGACATCTTCATATATTTTTTTAAGTGTCGAAATTATATTGGAGGACAGCAAATCTAACTCTTTCTTTTTTTTTTTTAAAGAATTTCAAATCAAAGCAATCTAAATGTTAGAATATTGATATAAAAGTTTGAACTTTCCAACTTGAATCTATACATAAAATGAAAGGAAGGTTTAGTGAGTTGATCTACCTATTTCATGAAAGCTACACAAATGTTGGCAATTAAAGAGAGAAAAATAAGTAAAAAAGGAAATAAAAGGCACAAAATGAACCAGAAGAGAACGTTCTCACCATTGAGAGTAGTTTCGTCATCACACGTTAGAAAATGGTTCAAAAGTAAGAATTTGAGATCGACCCATACATATTTTTAATCGATAATATGACCATGGTCCATGGTCTATTTCTTGCCTTCACTTTTTATTCAAAGGAGAGGTTTAAAAAGCCTTTTTATATGGTTAAATATAGAAGTTTTGTCCGATCAATAGAAATAAGTGAATAAAATAAATAGATGTAATAGTAAATATCACATAAATTTACATAACTTGGATACATAGAAAGTAACAATTTGTAACTTGGATACATAGAAAGTAACAATTTGTGAGATATTTAAGAATACAACTTTATAGTCTAGTTGCCATTTTATTCAAACACGTTATGTGTTCCTTTCACATTATATAAAATATTGCAAGTTTACGTATTTATTTGTTTGTTTAGTAAAGTACATTGTACGCTACAAAAAGAAATTATGCTACATGATCGTATCTTTCTTTCGTTCGAGCTACAAATTTTTTTTGTTGGGTCGTGTTAATTCTCACAATATGGCGATTAGGAAGAATCGCCCTTGACCTCGACCTAATCGCATACCCTTCATAGGTCGCATCGTATAAGTTGATGTTAATTTGTATTTAGGCTTGAAATTGAAAAATATGACATAGGGAACTAATCCAGTTTTATCAATCGTAATTATTCTGTATTTTAATCTATTTCGTTGTGTATCATACATGTTCTAAGAGTTTTTAGCTAGTTTATTGCTGTTAAGCGTTTGAATAAAATATACTAAGTAAGACTTGAATATAATTTTGTTAGATTTTTAATTAAAATCCAAATAAATATTTTATTTAACCCCAAACGTAGTTATAAACAGGAGTTTGGACCCCGGGCAAATGCTTCTAGTTCACAAAATTCTATTGATATTAGTTTTTTATGTTGTCCGGATAACGATATAAACTCGCGTTTTTAACATCAAATTTATGATATTAAAACATTGTCACACATCGTTTTTTTTTTAAATCAAAGTTGATCTAAATCTAGGCATAAGTTTTTATGTTCCTGCCCAACCTTAGTCGGAGAATTTGACACTATCCCGTGTGTGTAGAATATTAATTTAGCCCCTGTTTGGTTTTGATTAAAATTTCAAAATAAAGTCAATAATCAATTTTAACCATACATTTTACGGGACTCATAACTTTTCAACTACACATTTCATCAACTTTTATCAAAATTCAATAAAAATCTGATTTTAATCTCTACCAAACTGGGACTTAACCTTTACCTCATCAATTACGCGAAGAGGAGAAATAGAGTTTTTAGAATGAATATAAACGTGGAGGTAGTATCTGCATTACTAAGGGTAAAATTTATCTGCAGTCACTGAAGTTTCCAAAAAAAAAAAAAAAAAAACCTCTGTTGCATTGCTAAAACTTGAATTTTCCCAGTTGTGTCACTGAACTTCAACTTATTTTTAATTAGTTCACCACTCCACTTGTGTTCCAAATTGATTAGGAATTGCTTAATTGACAATTACACTCAAAAATGATCATCTACGTAATCATTTCGTGACATGTCGATTAACTACTACACCAAGTCACAAAAAGTGTTTTAAAGGGAAAAAAACATGTATTTTAACCTTTTAACCTAAGACATTGATAGAACATTTATTTTCTCATTTTTGTTTCGAGAATGTCACGTAGCGATTATGGAAAAGATCTATTATAGTATCGTCAACTAAGCAATTTTCTTCAATTTGAAGACAACAAGACTGAGTGAATTTGAAACAAAATTGAAGTCTCAATTGAATTTTGACTAAAAGTTTTAGCCATTGCAAATGATATGCAAACAGAAGTCATCTATAATATATTAAATTACGTATTCAATTATAACCCTACAACAATTCAATTATTTCAACAATATCTTACCTTTCGTTTTTTAATATGTATTTAATTTACAAATTGTAATATATGCTATAATTAATTATCAATTAATTGATTTTCACATTCAATTCAATTAATATTAATTTGAATTTCATATTCATGTCCATATCCATGTTATTAATTCTCAATTAATTAACATTTAAATTCATTTAATTAATATTAATTAGATTTTTACATTCAAAAATACATTTCATTATTCATGTTCATATATGCTAATTAACATTCAATTTTACTTAATTGAAAATTAAATTAATTTAATTTAATATAAATAATTTAATATTCATTGTCACGTATTCTTAATTAGCATCCAATTTCACTTAATTGGAAATTATATTATATTTATAGTATAATGATTTAACATTTATTGTCACATATATATTTCTTGGTATTAATTCTAAATTAATTAACATTCACGTTAATTCATGTATCATATTTTCAATTTATCTTCATTTATACATTTGGTTGTAATTCTAAGACTCACATTCAAGTATATACGCGTTTCACTATTTACGTATATGTATCATAATTAACATTTATTTTCAGGAGTTTGTATTTCTCTCATATTTAAATTAAAAAAGTAAATAGAGAGTCAAATATTGTGGCAACACATTATCCATAACATTTCTCTCTCTCCTCTCGCACTGTCCAATCACATTATTTCACATAAACTGTTATATCATCGATATTCTATCATTATAATTATTTAAAATATGGTCAAATATGGGAAAAAAAAAAGAGTCGCATGCGTATCTTCAAAGTTATCCTCAATTTTGTCAAATTATCATACTTAATCATCTATAACTATTAAAATCCCATAATAAAACCACTTATAAGTTGCTATCCCACAAATTAAGCAACCCTGTACGGTCCCCCATCTTTCTTACCCTCTCAACTCAGAACCCACCCGATTTTTTACTCTCCTGTCTGAATCTCGCAACAACACCAGTTTTTCTCCACCTCTTTATTGTCAAGAGCCTTTCATATATTTTTTTCACCAAACTCCGGGCACAATAAATAAGAAAGTGAGTTTTTTTGAAGATGCAAATCTGATTTTCTTGAATTGGCTCTTGGAAAAATTGAGTCTTGATAAAAACCCATTTACTGTAGTTTTAATATAATATTTTCTTTTTGCCTTCCTTCTCTAAAACTCTAAAACTATTGGGTTTATGTGTGTTTTGGATCTGAAGCAAGTTGAAGCTGCGACATCTATTGATTGCATGGGGAAAATTTAACTTCATAGGTTTGAATTTTGTAATCTTCAAACTTCGCTTTATTCGTATACCTTCAATCTGTATATTATTTTTGTTTTGATCTTTTCTGATTTATCCCTTTTGTATATCTTCAATTGTAGCTCTTCGAGTAACTGAGAAAAAAGACTCAAAATAAAAGTAAAGTTGGTGTCTTTTGTCGGTGGAAAATTTACAACATCTTGTTCTTTTAATTATTTTTTCTCACTCGGTAAATCTCTGTAGTTTTCATGGGTCTCGTTTTTCGATAAGATCGAGGTTATCGATCGAGGATCATTCCTCTGATTTGCTCATTTAAAAAATTTGAGGTAACTTTATAGGAGAACTGCTGAGTATGAGGAAAAATGCTAATAATCATTCAGGAAGGATATTCAGTGACAGAAGGTGGAAAATTCCGTTCTTCGTGAGTTTGCTTGTGTCAATTACTCTATTAAGTGCTACCATTTTTGAATTATACTCTGCATCGGATGGAAGAGATGACTTGCAACTCGACATTGTTTCATTTGAAAATCCTGAGGACTCGGATGGGTACTTTGTGGAATCGGATTTAATGAAGTCATTTAAGTCGAATAAGGCCTCTGAAACAGAGCCACCAAGGTTTGCTTATCTCATTTCAGGTACTAAGGGCGATAGTCGGAGGATGATGAGGACATTGCAAGCAGTGTATCATCCGAGAAATCAGTATATTCTGCATATGGATCTCGAGGCTCCCCCACGGGAGAGGTTAAATTTGACACTGTCAGTGAAGAATGACCCAACATTCAGCGAGGTGGAGAATGTGCGTATTATGTCGCAATCCAATTTGGTGACTTACAAAGGTCCTACGATGATTGCTTGTACCCTTCAAGCTATAGCGATTTTGTTGAAGGAGAGCTTGAATTGGGACTGGTTTATCAATCTAAGTGCTTCCGATTATCCTCTTGTGACACAGGATGGTCAGTTGACTACTCAATGCTCTACTTAATTATACGAAATGGTGGTCATTCATGTTATATTGTTGATATCTTTTACTTTTACTTTTTGTGAAAGAGGTCCCCTCATCTTTCCTATCCTGTCATTGAAAATGAAAATTATGAAGTTATTCACATGGAAAATGACTGATATGGCATGTTGCTGCACATATACAACAAGATACAAGATTGTGATTTAAACCCTTTATCGAATCAGTAAATAATTACATTGATAGTATGCAGAGGCAAGGATGAGATAGTAGTAAAGATTATTAACTTTTGATTTTCAAATTCTGCTTTTTCAGGACTGGTTTCGTAGTAATGATTTTTACTTTAAAAAGTTTCTTATTTTAGATATATGCTAGTAATGAGTATGCATGGATTTAAGTTGTTGAGTCATAGTAGTACAATGTGGTGGAAGAATAATGTTGAGAACTTGATTGTAGGATGTGCCTGGGGAAAGTGAGATTCTTTCGATGCTCTGTTCCACATCAATAATGTGTTCAATTCTAAAAAAAATCGTCTGTTTTTGAATTTTCGTAATCGGGGTTAACTAAGAAGCTGATTATTTTCATTAATGACATGTTCGATCAAAATATACTATATATTGTTTGGCATACGTCTTGAAGGTTGGAAAACTAGAATTTTTTCAGGATGGAGATTACCGTCGATCAACTCTTATCTCTCTGTCCTGTTACTCAGGAGGATACTGACCAAAGTCTAAGGATATTTAGATTTTAGAGGTTACCATTGATACTAATCCCACCACTTTCCTAATTTGTGCATCTTCCCGTGTGCTTGAAGTCTCTAGACCGTGTTACATAGTTTGACATGAAAAACTTTCAAGTTCTAATGCACGCGGATCGTTTCAATGACTCAATGTATCGATTACATTTAGGCAGATCTTGTTTGATTTTATTCAACCCGTGTCTTGCACAATGTCAGCTAGATCCCACAGGGGTGCTCTGGTTAGGAAGTTTTTTATATCCTCTATTTCATCATATAGTGTACTTGCATACCCTTATGTAAATACATAATTTTTTTGAAGGTTTTGAGTTGGAAAATGAAAAACTTTAAGCCATTACTAAAGTGCACACGTATGTACTGCAAATTATCAGTCTTTAAAAGCATTCTTGAGTAAAGAAATTACAAATCATATATGATTATACTACATTATACTTTTAGCTTCATAACAGAATAGTAGATCTTTTTGAGATGAGAGAAATGGGTGGGCTTGTATGAAAGCTAAGCTCTATAAAAACTTGTTTCAATTTTCTCTGGTCCTTTCTTGAGTTTTTTGTTTATTAATCTTGGGTTCCGGACTTCTGAAGACGTGGGGGGTTAGTGGGACTCATTAGCATGTAAACTCTGAAGAGCATTAGGGCCAGTTTGACGGGCTTCTACTTTTGCTTTTGCCTTCACTTCTTGTAGAAAAGCTTATTGAGGAAGTTCCTTTAGGCTAGCTTCCAAAAAAATATCCAAACATGTTTAAAAGTAGTTTCTTAGTCTCAGTAACACCTTTTGACTTTTCAAAAGCCTTGCCAAGCGAGCCCTATTTTCAGTAGCGTCTTAGTCTCTGTAGCACCTTTTGATTGTCAACAAAGTTGAAACCCAAATCCAATCTAGATAAAAGAAACCTACAATTATATGATCCAAAACAACAAAACTGATACTGAACCCGCATATGATCTCTATCTTATGTGAAAGGACATAATTGCGAATGCTTTTAACTCCTTGGTCTTCTTTGAATCTAATTTTCGTTGAAATTTGGAATCAATATGCCGATCATTGTTATTTATCAATATATTTTTTTGTCAGGATTGCTACTGTGGGAAATAAGAAATTAAGAATGCAATCATTTGATCATTGATATTCTTATACAGAGCTTGTTCTCTCTATTTTCACTGGACAAACTTGACCTGGTAAATTAATGTAATTATATCTTATATTTTGTAGAAGATTCTGATGCTCTGATCTACTCTTTGGATCCAATCCTAGGGCCCTCGAAGTGATTCCTAGGAAAAATTCCGATTATTGCAGACTAAATTTCTGCATTGCTAGTCACTAACTATTATGGGGGAAATCATCGCTAAATTTGATTGACAGTATAGTGTTGAAATAAATTTTGATAGTTCAACTGCTACTTGTAAAAAGAAAAGAATAGTTGTTTTTTTTTGTGTATACTTCTTTGCAGTGATGATCTAACTAATTGTGCAGATATGTTGTACGTTTTCTCCAATCTGTCTCGAAATCTCAACTTCATTGAGCACTCACAGATTTATGGGTGGAAACTGTAAGTACCGATATACTATGGAAAAGTAGCAATAGTGTTTTGATTCAACATAAAGATTAATGCTGATGTTTTCAGGAACCAGAGAGCAAAGCCTATCATAGTTGATCCAGGCCTTTACTTGTCTAAAAAATCTGATATTGCATGGACTACTCAACGTCGCTCACTTCCGACATCTTTCAAGTTGTTTACTGGTGTGTTTCTTATCCCAGTCCCAAGGTTTAGTCGTGGAGTAAAGATGTGCATTTAGTGCATGTCTGGACGGTATATAAAAAAAATTCTTCACGTACTAGATGATACTGCACACTGATTGCAAGTGTTATTATTTCCTTCTCTGCAGGCTCGGCATGGGTGATTCTAACTCGCTCTTTTGTGGAATACTGCATATGGGGGTGGGATAACCTTCCCCGAACAATCCTCATGTACTATACAAATTTCATCTCGTCCCCAGAAGGATATTTTCACACAGTGATTTGCAATACTGAAGAGTTCCGTAACACTGCTGTAGGTCACGATCTCCACTACATTGCTTGGGACAGTCCTCCTAAGCAGCACCCACGTTCATTAACAATCAAGGATTTCGATAAAATGGTAAACAGCAGTGCCTCCTTCGCTCGGAAATTTCACAAGGATGATCCAGTTTTAGACAAGATCGACAAAGAGTTGCTTGGTCGAACAAATCGTTTTGCACCAGGAGCCTGGTGTGTTGGAAGCTCGGAAAATGGGGCCGATCCTTGCTTCTTGCGAGGTAACAGTTCAGTTTTTAAGCCTGGTCCTGGTGCTGAGAGGTTGCAACAGCTAATTGGGAATCTGCTATCTGAAGATTTTCCTAGTAAGCAGTGCCATACACAATGAGGAAACTCCCTGCTCAACTTAGCTTGAAGGTAATGGCTTTTTGAGAAGCTGTTTGCAATTTTTTTCAGCGAGTAGTGTTCTCTCACAGGTTTAAGTTTGGATAGGTCAACTGTAAATTACTTTATATTAATAGAATGCAGCATCAATGCCCAAAATTTCAGATTTCATTTTTTTTTTCCATAGCATATTGAGAGAACATGTGGATGTTCAATCTAGCAGCGTCTGAGCTAGGATTTCTCGTTTGGGGGTGGTCAAAAGTGCAATGGTAGCTAACAGATAACGGTATTTGAAGAAAACGATAAAGCTACCTATTTCATTTGAAAACTCTGTTGATGAAATTTAGAAGTAATGAATTTTTTTTTAATAACCGTGGATGTCCGAGCCAGCTTGCGCGCACCTCGACTAATTCTACCGGGCCTTGAAGTTTACGGTCGGATATTCACCTCAGTGATTTTGAAGGGATTCAAATCGATGATCATTGGGGAGCAAACTCAAGGTCGGTAATGAACTTTGGGCTAACCTATGTTAAAATATAAATAAAATAGTGAAGTGAAGAAAACAGAACAGAACAGAAAAATAAATGAACATTTTATCCGGCAAAGGATCTAAAGGTTGAAGAGTGAAAAGTAAAATTTAAAGATTGTATATTTATTTGTTATAAGTGATAAAGATTAAAGACTAATTGTGCAAATCTTCCAAAATAAAGGAAAAATAATAGCCGACACCTCCAAGATTCTAGTGTAGACCTTCTCTGTTTGACCACAATATATATATTTTTTTTCCCAAACTCATTTTTAATTATACGTCTCATAAAATTTACAACATTATCAATTTCTTAATCATATATTTTATATTTTTTATTAAAAATTTAATTTTTGTTAGATTATATAAAAATTTTACGATAGCTAATTTTCACTGGTTCATAATTTTTTCAACTAATTTAAAAAAACTTTTTCACCGACATTTCATTTGTACGTAAATTACTGTATAACTCCTATGAGCAAGTAGCATTATTTAAAATTTCAACCCTTAAATTTAAAGATACTATATATGAGCCATTATATGGTAAAAACTAAAATTCAGATTTTAATTTAAATCAAAGTTGACGATTAATGTTAATCATATATTTTAGAGAATCCACGATATTTTAAAGACACATTTCATAATTTTTTATCAAAATTTATTAAAAATCTTATTTTAATTCCCATCGAATAATTTTATCGAAGCCAAACGACTGATATGGTTGCAATTTTAGGGTCCCACTACCCACTCATTCAGTCATTCTGGTTGACTCTTAATTCCCACTGCCAATCAATGGGTAAACAATTTTCGTTTTCTTTCACATAATCTTTCTGAGACAGATTTCTGTTGACGAGTGATGAATTCTCCAACTCTTCATCCTCACAATCACTTTGCTAGCAAAACAGGTTACCATTTCGACTTTCCAGCCCTATATAGTATTCAGGGCGTAGATTTACAAGTATTAAGTTCAATTGCTGTTATACATGGAGTTGGAGTTGGAGTTGTTTGTTCAATAACTGTTGATTCTTTTGACGCTTTTTATTGTGTAGATTATTCTGTTTTTGTTCAGGATAACTTCATATTATTTGTAGAATTAGAAGTATTGTTTTCCTACGATTTAATTGGGTGTAGAGGTGTGAAGTAATGGGAAAAGACTTAGTTTATAGAACCAGCGAGAAAACATTAAAACAGATTCAAAAATGAAGGAAAAATTTCTTCGAATAGTGGGAGGGGCTGAGAATGCTTGGTGGTATTTTCTTATTATCAATGCACATTGCTCCAAGTGGTGTAGGATGCATAAAATTATAGGAGAAGGGGAAAGGAGAGAGAAGAAGAGAAATGACAGCAAAAAAGAAGATGGGAAGATAGAAAGGAAGAATAATTAGATAGATGGATGAGAAATTGGGGGATAAACTATCAATTTTTATTCATATCGAAGTTGTGTCTATGACAATGCATAATCCCTCTGTATATAGAGCAACTAATTTAAACAAAAATAACATGAATTAAAACTATATTATAATAATATATAAATTTTATCTTTATTCTATTTGTATCTCCATCATTTGCCTCCAACAAGTGGGAGAGAGAACGGTACTACAGGAGAAAATTATACTGGTGAATAATAGAAGAATATTTTAGGATTTCTCTAAAGAAAGACATTTGGTTGACAAAATTGTAGGGACTATAATTTCAACATCATTGAACACCCAAGTCATTTTCTACATAAACTACATTATTCAGAAACCTTAGTAGTATTTATACTTTCCTATCAAAAAGGAAAGGTGATCAAAATAACACAAACAGATAACGGTTATAGAAAGAAATAACATTGTATAAAAATATAGAGCACAATCTGTTATCATTTCTATGCCTAATATAAGTGCAATATTCTTGGCATATTTGTAATGCTAATTCCGTGAAATCCTCTTTTTTCATTGAAGGATTGTTAGTAGGTGGGTAATTTTTCCATCTAATGAAGAATCAACGAGACACTAGATGGCAAAGTAGCATAGTAATATTCTAAGATATCTATAGTGACTTCATCTGGCTTTGCAGAAGCAAAACGGAACTCATGAATCTGGAGACTGGAATAGAGGATTGTCTACCGAAAACAGATGAAGGCAACAACAAAGGCTTGACGAGTGAAATAAATTAAGAAAAAAGAAATCTTCATGCACAATATTCTAAAGAGATAAAATTTGAATCCTTTTTTTTTTTAAGGGTGGTGGCTTCCTAGAAGTGGGAATGGTTATTGTGCTGCTTGTGGGACCAAAAGTGTGTGGTCTCAACAAAATGGTCTTGCCCTCTAACGAAATTCATAGGTATTTTCATGCCAATTTTTCTTCTCCTTACGATCATACAACTAAAGACTACAAAATAGATATAAGCAACAGAACAACGTCCATAGGTAAGACATCATAGTAAAAGTCTTTGAAATAGGATCCGAACTGGAGAGGAACTAAGAAGAATTTTATCTGCCCAAGCTCCTTGAAAGGATGAGGGTGAGGCTCTAGTCGAAGATCAAACTTATCAACAAAAGATTTGGATACTGTATTTGTGGTGCTACCCCACTAATAAAAAGTTTTAAAGATTGATCGCATGATAGTTTGGTATGGATCAATGCATCAGTCACTGAAAGTGGACAAGGCACATCTCGTGACAGGGACAACTCTTTTATCATCATAACCGTCGATATTCTCTTCCTTCGCAATTAGAATTTCCTATCTGATTATGGGTAAAATGCTCATCATCTTTTGGGCTGGGATGTTAGCTCATGTTCTAGCACAACAATTCACTAGACGCTTAGACGCCATATGTCCTATAGCAGCCTATGGTGGCATAAAATTTGGGAAGCTGATGAAATGGAGTTAGAGGAAGAAGACATAGAATCTCTACTTGAATTGGCGTTACTACTTACTAGTTCTAGGGTTTAATCAATTTAGAGTTCTAGAAAGAGTAAACTGGGATCTAGGGAAGAAACTAGGGACGTTGTGAAAGAATGCGCTGGTCTACCACTAGCACTCATTACAGTTGGAAGGGCTTTAAGAAAAGAGAACAGCATTAGACAGTGGCAGACTGCATTAATTGAATTGAGGAACTCAACTGCTAATATCGAAGGAGTAGATAATCAGGTGTTTTCACGTTTGAGATTTAGCTATGACAGACTTAAAGATGATATGACTCGATCATGTTTTCTGTACTGTGCATTATACCCAGAGGATCACATCATTGAAGTGGAAGAGTTGATAAAATACTGGTTATGGGAAGGCTTATTGGGTAGTTTTGGGAGTCAAATAGTTAAGATGCGACTGGGTAAAATAATTGTAAATGAGCTAAAAAGTGCTTGTATGATAGAGGGTGTCTATCAAGATGGAAATACTGATGAATATGTGAAGATGCATGATGTAGTTAGGGATATGGTGATTGCACTTACTAGAGCAAACTCAAGTTTTATGATTACAGCTGGACTTGGTTTACAATTGCCACCAGTGGAGAATGAATGGCCTCCGGATCTTGAGAGAGTGTCACTAATGCGAAATGATTTGAGCTGTTTTAAGTCGTGAACCAAACTGTCCTAAGCTTTGCACGCTGCTATTGCAGTACAATTCTATTAACAAAGAAATACATCATTCTTTCTTTCATCACACGCAAAACCTCAAAATTCTGGACTTATCTTTCTCTGGAGTTAACAGTTTACCCATATCACTATCCAATCTGGCGAGCCTTTGTGCATTACTGTTATGTAGTTGTTGGAACCTGTACTATGTACGAACTCTAGCAAAGCTCAAGGAGCTAAGGGTTTTGGACCTCTCTTACACATCAATTGAGCACTTTCCATATGGGATGGATATGTTGATTAACCTTCAATATCTTGACCTCTCCTATAGTGGAGCTTATGAAATTCCAGTACTTCGTTTCCGCGAATACAAGTTCCTGGAGAGCCTCTTTATAAACGGTCTACTATTTAGTCAATAACCGAACTTTGTTGATGCTCTGGTAAACTGCAGCAGTTTGGCAGTACTTGAAGCAAATTTCAGCACCATGCAAGAATTTGACAAGTACATAGCATCAGGTCACTGGAATATGCTAGAGAATTTTAGATTTGTCATAGGTCATCCCCCGTACTCCACTCACATGGGGACTGATGGTGTCAGATTCTTTGGAGTTCATATATACGAAAGACTAAGTCCTGGTTGGTTGCCAAGAAGGATTCTAGAGTTAGAAATCCATGACTGTACAGGTATTACTCACCTACCAGTCTGTATAACTGCTGCAGCTTCTCAATTACAACACTGTAGGATAAACTATTGTGATGAGATGGAATGGATTATAACAGCTGAATGGATCACCTTTCCCACCCTTGAGTGGTTGGAGATTGAGGGTTTGAGCAAGTTAAGTCGACTCTGCAAAGGAATAACACCAGTAGGCACTCTCGTAAGCCTTGGAATATTGCACGTCACAGCATGTAATGATTTGAAGACACTCCTTCCACTTGAGTTGGTTCAGCATCTAAGGAACCTTGAAGAACTCACAATTCAAAATTGTGACAAATGATAGAGATAATAGCAGAAGGAGAAGAAAATCAAGGGATGACAGAAGTTAACAATGCGAAAATCGATCTCTCAAGATTACAAAAATTGAAACTAAGTTCTTTGCCAGAACTGAAGCACATATTCAATGGAGTAATGACTTGTGATTCCTCATCCAGCATTGAAGTTTACAGATGCAAAGAACTGAAAATGCTTCCATTTTTTGTGGAAATCAGGCAGCAGTTATTCCATTCTCTCAAACAGCTGAAAGGAAGCAGGTGGTGGTGGCAGGCCCTAACAGAGAAGACTCAACCTTTTGTATCCGGTCTTCAAAGAAGAACTAGAGATCTATAGTTTGGGAGAAGAAAATGCAGAGAACCCTAGTTTGGAAGAAGAAGATACCCATTCCATACACTGTGTGTCGTCAATAGCTTCTTCATATGGTCCAAGATAATGAGTTTAAACATGACTTTCTGTGAGTATAAAAAGAACAGTGAAACTATTGTATATTGAACTTTAAACATTCCAAATTATCAATACATCGTGTCTTCAATTATCTAATTGTTTGTAAGTGTCCACTGTTTCGTTCAAATTTATATGATTCATCAAACATTGACAGAAGTAGCAGAGTCCAATACTCAGTTGACAGCAGTTCAACATGGAAGAGCTTTCTTGGCAAACATAAGTGAACAAAACAAGGTAATAATTTCATACTTACTTTCTCAATTTTCAAGTTAACATGCTCTTAATTCTTGTATTTTTCAACTTGCAGCATAATCCTTCTCTTTGCTCGGCAAGTTATACCAATGTTATCCTTTGCCTATCCCAGTGCAAAGATTTTGCAGTTAATAGCAGTGATATACTGATATTTATCTTGTTGTCAAAACAATGAATGAACCAAAATGCAGAGCAAATTTCTGGGTGGCATAATCTTTCTTAATGGACTTGAATGAAGTTAACAATTGAGCGTAAATGCATCTCACTCCGGTATTGTTCCTTGATCTCTTAGCTTTCAAAGAGGTTGTCTTAATTCTTTCAGAAGTTGTTATATGCTATTTTCTAGAAAAACAGAACATAAATCATCGATCCACACAGGGTAGTGATGAGGATGAAGTTGATGAAGAGTAGAAAGCACGTCATTTATTTGCAGCCTTAGAACATCAAATGTGTGCAGTTCTGTAACTGTGATAATTTTCATCTCATAGAATAGAATGTAATAGTATAAGATAGAAAACAAACATAGAGGAGATTATCGAAGTGTATCCAAGTGAGCCTCTTTATTTTTAATTCATTAGTTGAGAATGAATCAATTCTTTTCAAATTTGATTTGAACCTACAACCTATTGTTTAACAGCCAACCATTCCTCCACTTGAGGAACAATGCGAGATTATATATCTTCTTGTTATTTTAATGATCAATACTCAAAACTTCTTTATAGTGGCTCTCCCGTCTCGGTTTAGAGGAAACCTCAAAGCAGCTTTATTTCATCATTATATTCCATTAATATCCTAATTTTATTCATTTAATACCCCATTGGTGTTATTAACATACGTATTTTTTTCCTAGTCTAGCATTAGATTGTATCTAAAATTGGTCTTCTCAACAGAGAGCAGTTTTATTTATCTTTCAACGATCACTTCAGATGCATGTTAATAAAGCAGGCCTTCTAAATTTCCATGCATTCTTGGGCTACCACCCACTTACTGGTGTTGAAATTAAATCAATTTTAACAAGCAAATCAAGTGCCAAATCAATATATAAATGAACATTGATGCTTTGTGCAGGGTGTCTCCATAATGTTGGCAGCGGATGTGCAACATAATGGTATGGGGTAGGTCATTCAGGACCATTGGTGTGTGGTAGCGGCATGAGCATAACATATCATGGGGGTTATCACCGGAGGATGTGGAGGCATTTGCATTCTACTAAGGTCTTTCCCTTGCCAAGAATCACAACTTACAGATTTCAGCAATGGAGAGCGAAGAGGTTAATCCAACAACTAAATTCGGACTTTAGCTATACTGGGAATGCTTTGATTTCATTTGATATTGTAGCTTTATTGAAAGATGTATATTATGGGAATAAGGTGGCCAGCGAATTGCAACTGATCTACACTGACTTGCAGTGTGAGCTGATATTTTAAAGTGTTGATGCAGTGCATTATGCTCAATGCATTATGCAAGCTTTACACACTGATTAGTGACTTCCTACTATAATTAGCCTTTTTCCTGAACTTCACTTCATCCTTCAGCATTTCTTTTCACATGGCTGATTAATGAGAAAAGACAGAAATTTTGCTTAAGCCTTCAAAAAGTTAAAAGCTACCTAGACTTGCGATAAAATCTTCACAAACAGTACTTCAATTCACCAATCAAGGTTCATCTCGTATAGTGATTGTGGACTCACATAAAATGTTGATATATCAAACTCGGTACTATCTTTCGAGTGCGGTGCACGGAGAACTGGCTTCTGTCCTCAAAATTGACTTACTCATGGAAGTTGGAACCTTCCGGTCGCCCAGTGACCTCAAAATTGAATTTGAATTTACAATGTTCACTTTTGAAGGAATTAATACACGAACTATTAAGCAACCATTCGTCTTGAATTAATTGTTTAATTATTTGTATAATATGTTCAACTGTGTTGCAAGTTTCTAGGGTATGGACTCCACGAATTTTCCATGCTCTAGAAACTTGCATTCCATTTTTACCCTATAAAGGTCTGAAAGCTCCACTCAAAATCACAGTCTACATTTATTTTGTAGTTCTCTTACCTTCGGCATCAGAGGATAATAGGGGGCATGCCCTCGCCTTCGCCCTCGTAGTCGATAAATTAGGCAGAGACTGACTGCACGACGACATGCTTAAGACGACGTAAATTACAAAAGAGAAAATGATACATTTGGAAGCTACGGGCAGAAAATATAACAGGTGATAAGAACTGCATACATAGTTCAAACGAGTCACAGAAAATCTGTTGCTAAACTTGGAATATAAACGTCTACAATGTCACCTAATTAATGATAATGTCAAAAGGAAGTGATGAAAGATTGGAAACTCTTGCAAGAGGCAACAATACATTCGAAAAGATCTTGATTTCTGAAATCCCAGCGAGGTTTCTTTGACTCTCGAAACTCGAATTTTTCTACAGATGAAGCAAAAATTGTGACCAAATTGGGAAAAGGAGGAGGAGAATGGCCGCTATGATGAGGAGAATAGCAATACAAGTGCATTTTCTCGAGCTTTTCTGGTACTCTCTAGCTTCCTGCAAATTCTCGGTGCCTCGCCTAACAAAAGAGCTCGCATGCGCCACATGGCTTTCGATGTCATTCAATTGCTGCCCCTGTGCTTCAACAAGTGCAGCCATGTCTAAGAAAATCTGATGAAGTTCAATCAAATTCTTCTCAATCTCCTTCACAGCATCGTGTCTTTCTTGAATTTCTGAAATCGTATCGAGAATCTGGCCACGCCCTTGTTCTTGAATAGCCTTCTGAAGGAATATTTCGCTTTCACCACTCGATATCAAATTCTCGATCAAATCTTCGTTCGCTTTTTCCCCGGTTATGGTGAAATATCTCCTGCCAACAGTCTCTTTGTATTCTGCATTCATCCTTGCCCTCAAACCCTGAAAATCATCCATCATGACTTTCAGTTTTTTGCCTAATCCGCTAACTACAGAAGTCCTTGTTCGATCAGCAGAGGAACCCGGACCGCAACCTGGGATCTTCCTTTGAGCTGCATTGGAACGTTCAAGTGCTTCAAGCTTTCCTTTGATAACCTTAACCCGTTTAAGAACCTGGGCTACATCAGAATCCATTTTGGACCGCAATTCTTTCATGGTTTTAGCATTATGAACGATTTTGCTTTCTTCATTTGATTCTTGTAGCCTCTTGTAGAGTTTCTCTACATCACTCATGTCTTTTTTGACATTCTCTACATCTTCGAAAAATCTATCGAGATTGACAGACTCATTTCCACCAGCTTCAAGGTCATCCATTTGAACCTGATCCTTCAGGTCTTGGTATTTTTTAAACGAATTTGAGAAAAGATCGTTCATTTTTTGCCGCTCTTGTGGTACAATGGCTTGGGATATGCCTTTGTCTCAAACTTTCCTTCTCTCCCTGCACTTTTGGCTTTCAAAGACTACGTAGGCATTGGAGGAAGAAGAAAATATGACAAAAGCAAAATCTTCATTAAGAATTTAAACCGATTCAAGTTCTATAAATAAAATAACAAAATTATAAGAGTTAATAAGTGCCAGTTACCTAAGGAGAAGCGATAAGAGAGGAGAATACAATACAATGGCTGGCTGGCTGGCTGGCTGGCTGATTCTCTATTTTTGGTCTTCACGATCTCACACATTATAGATTGATTGAGGGTCAAGAAACCCACCATCAAATATTAAGCACACATTTATATTTGAATTCTTGGCCTTGAGTTAAAACCCACTCATGTAATATGCATCTACACATCAATATTGATAGGTTAAAAAGAATTTCTTGATAAAAATAAATTTTTTTGTCAAATGTTACATATTACTTACCAGTAAGAAATTGCATTCACTAATGTATAGCATGACGATCGATCATATGGTACTTGTAGGATCCCTCGTATTACTCGAGTTTTTGTCTACCATTATAAGCTGCCGCTTTAGATGACATGGTGAGATTACAGCAGAATGATTTATAGTTGTATGCACATAAATACTGATAATTATATCTATAATATATTAAATCTCGCATGAAGTGAGAATCATTTTTTGAACGATTTTAGCCCTACTACAATTTAATTATTTCAATAGTACTTTACTTTTCGTTTTTCAATAAATATTTAATTGAATATTAATTATTAAATATGTACGCAAATAAATAATTGAATTGTACGTGAACAATCAGATTGATTCATAAACATAAAATTTAATTAATTTGAATCAATGAATATAGAAAAAAGAATAATGTATATACATTTAAACAAAAGAAAAGGGGTGTAAGTGAACCAATATGAAATTTAATTAATTTGAATTAATAGATATAGAAAAATAATAATTTATATACATTTAAACAAATGGGGTATACATGAACCAACATGGAATTTAATTAATTTGAATTAATAGATATAGAAAAATAATAATTTATATACATTTAAACAAATGAGGTATACATGAACCAACATGGAATTTAATTCATTTGAATCAATGAATATAGAAAAAGAATAATTTATATACATTTAGACAAATGACGTTATATTATAAATTAAATGAATAATATTGAAATTAAATAAGTGTGCTTGAACTTGAATAATTTATCTACTCCTATAATAATTGAATAGCTCCCAAATTATATGATATTTAATAATTTATATACTCTAGAATAATTTATGATAAAATGAATAATCGTGAAAATAAATACGTGTTTATGAACTTGAATAATTTATTTACTGCTAGAATAATTAAATAGCTCCAAAAACATGTGTACATGAACTTGATGACTTAATGTTATATTTATCCATAAATAAACGTTAATTAGTATACATGCACATACATAAATAATTGAATTATAGTATGTTTAGAGTAATTGAATAGCCCCCAAAATATATAAAGTGTACGTGCGTGAACTTGAAGAATTAATTGATTGAATTATAATAGGATATATATAAATTAATGTTAACTATTATCATATACGTAAATAAATAATTGAATTATATAAACAGTTCATTTCACGCAAACAAATTTTTTAACCATTTTTTCATATTCACTGATTTTCAAATATCATTTTTACAGCTTTTATAAAGCATTTCAAAATAATGTGCAACGCACGTTTAGCTGTGACTAGTATAATAAAAGGTGTGTTGAACATGAGAGGTTGATCATCTCCCAGCACATGACATGAGGGCAATCACCTCACACGGTTTCACATGTTGAGATGAGGCAATATAATCTTGTAATTTGAAGATCATGTAACATACCGTGAACCAATATGAGGTTAAAATCTAAATGGATAGCCACATCAAATTATTGATTGAGAATACGAATAAAGTATATCCTATGAGAGGATGACGACAACATATCGTGTGTTTCATACATGTCTTGACGATCATACAATTTATCAGTCACAATATTTCCAAATTGGGTTGGGGATAACTTTTTATTTAAATTTATTGTAACTCCCTAATACCATATATTGAAGATCCAAAATTCGTCCTTAAAAATGCACCTCATTAAAGTTGTCCTTAAGCGGTGAAATTTACCACTTCCATTGTAATTGAGTTTTAGATTATCAGTATTAGAAAAAAAATACCGATGTTTACAGCACTTGGCGTTTCGTCTATTTAGTATACGACGTCCCTCCATAGAAGGATTTGATCCAGAGAGGAATCACATATGATGCGGAGTTGCTAGATACAAAATTCTGGTTAAAAACTGAGTCACGTGTGATACTGAGTTGAAATTAGTGAACATTGCACTGCTGTAATAGAGGATGACTATAATCCACATATTTATCCCAAAGGGGTTTATACTTTTCCATCCCAATCTTTAACCACGGTTTCGAATTCCCATTATAATGCAGCACAGCACCCTTCTCGATCAACTGAGGATCGACATCTGTGTATCCGAGACCTAACACATGCCACAATGGATTTAATGGCTCTGTCAATCCGTAGAAAGTTAACAATCCTGGAGGCAGGGTGCCAAGTTTCCATAAGGTCCTGTCCACATTCTTTTCCTGCCAATAGTGGTAGATGCCTGTGACACTCCTTTTCCTCCACTGGACCAAGTCAAAAACATTCATCCCGTATGCCCACCCACATGCATCAGGGTCGAAATGTTCACGAATAAGAGGGTGAGAGAAATTCAAATACGTGTGGTATCTATGAAATATCACACTGCATGTCTCGACTGCACCATTGACATTTCCATTCAGATCTATGGAGAACAGAGATGACAGATCCTTCTGAACTACAACGTCATCATCAAGAAAAACTACTTTCTCCAGTGCAGGAAAAACTTCAGGAATATAGAACCTGAGGTGGTTAAGAATGGATAAATATTTAGGATTCCGGAACTTGAGTGGAGTGTGGTTATCACCACCACTACCAGAAAAATAGTAGTTTTGGGTGTCCGAGTCTTGAAGTTGCTTAAGAACGGGAACATAAGAAGCATTCAACCAGCTAAAGTCTTCTATCTTTTGAATATCCACCGTTACTCCCTGGAAACTGTTCGTAGTGAACCACGCCTTCATTGCACCAAAATTTACCTCATCAGTTACGATGTGGAACACTACATTCTCGGGATTTTTGGAATTACACGCTGTTGAATTTACCACAACTGAAGTTGCAAGGACGTTGTCGGAGAAGATACAGAAATGATAGAGGTTATTATCTTGGAGTTTTATAGCAGTTTGCCTTCTCTCCTCAAGTTTTCTCTGTAAATTTGAGTTCTTGAACCATTCAGTGGTTAACCGAACGCCAAGGCAATACAAACTCTTAGGAACTTCTTCAGCAGCTATTTGTCCATTCTTTGAACTCTTCCCATTAATAGAATTTATTTGTTCTTCAAGAACCTGGATCTTCGCTTTCAGTCCCACGATCATGGTTGCACTGTCATAGTGGAGTTGTTGGGCTTGGAAGAGCAACAGTGCCATATCACGAATTGCAGTTTCTGATTCACTTGTTGTCAAAGGTATTCTTCGTAAAGCAGCATTGGAGAGAAGGATCTGTGAGTTGCGGATTTGAGCACTAAGTTCCCATGCAAATTGGAGATTGTTGCTTTCTTTAGAAATTACAAGAAATGCCTTTGCTATAGAAATTTGATCATTCAATTGCCTAGCTACAGAATCAGGACTCAACATTTCATCAGTGATATTAAGTCCTCTAATTTTCTCATGTCTATAGGATCTCTGCAAGGCATAAAAAGCAGAAATAAATCCTCTCATTTTGCACTAGCAAGGTTAGAATGATTCGACGAGGAAATAACACGTGGAAGGATAAACTATACGAAAGCAACGATAAGATCATTAATTTCCAAAAACATATTTCATTAGCAAAAGACAGTCAAATAATGTCACTTACGAGGCCATTCAAATCAAACAAAAATGAATGTATGGTTTACATTTACACGAGTGCAAATTTGACAAACATCCTCGGCTGCAGACCCTCAATCCATCCGCATGAATAAAAGTATTTACTTGCAATACTAACCGCATGTTTGGTAAGTGATTAAATTAAAATTTAAGTGATTATATATTGTGGATCCTATGAAATATGTAGATAACGAACGGGTAGTAGTTGTTGGTCCCATGAGGGTATTTTTTGGCCAATTATAATCACTTTCCAAACTCGTCATAAGATTGGCAGCCACCATGACAAAATGCTAAGACGAGGACTTTTAAATGGAACATAGCACCATAGTACACTAGGAGGAGTTCTTGGCACTAAACCTTTCATGCCTAAAGCCATCCTAATACCATATACATCATTAAGAATCTGCAAGAGAACATCTTGCCTAGTTTCCCAAAAATTCCCACTCTCCAAGCCATTAGTTGTGTCTATTTGGGGTTGTTTGACAAAGCTTTTGATAAAAGTCATACCATATTTTGATATAAGTTGATGAACCATATGGTTGAAAAGTTGATAAAAGTTGTAGTTTTACGGAAATGTGGTTAAAATTAATTGTTAACATTGACCTTAACATTTTAGCAACTTTTTCAACTTTCCCATACAAAAACTTAAGAAAACTTACGACAATTATTTCATTTACATTATTACATATTTTTCTGATATCTATTCGTCGTTGAATATTCTTACTAAACTAAAAGAACAAACTTTGTACTTGTCCTAATATTCACATATTTTCCTTAACCCCATCATTTTCAAAAAGAAATAATCAGAGATTGCAAATTCATGGAACCCTCACAACCTATGACATGGATCACCATTCATGGAATAAGATCAAGAGCACAATTTAATACATAGACTAAATTAGGATTCTTCATATTATAACCAGATAATTTTTCATCAAAACTTTAATGATGCTATTATATTTTCCTCGATGAAGAAACTTCTTAATTTGAATTATCAATACTGCAAAGGGAGTGCCACCAATATTAACCACATCTGGAGTCAAATTTGCACAAGTCCATTCTTTGAGGGAAAAGTAGTTGGTAATGTAGTCTTTTTCCTAAAATTCCCTTTTTGTCCACTTACTATCCTACATTCCCTCAACGAATATTCGCTTTATATTGGAATCGAAAAAGAAGACTCCTAGACAGTTTACTGAATTTACTTGAAATTTCCTATAGGATTATATGTCATTACTATCCTATAATCTAATATAAATTATTACTCCAACTTAAAACAACAAAT